>WUAM01000336.1:148711-154039 GCA_024336885.1 Actenoides hombroni | reverse complement strand
AAAGCACCACTATTTTTCCTCTCAGCCTACTTTCTTCTCTGTCTTTATTAATTTGTAGTAATAGTCAAGCAAGTGGAAGTAAGTGATTTCACACTTGGCTGTTATGCTGTGGCAAAGCTGTCAGGCCAAGGCTCTAGGACTTAAAATGTCTACCATGCTGCTGCACATTGTACCTGCACTTGCAAAAGGGATGGTGGAAGACTGTGAATAATCCTGGGATGGTATTCTGACCCCCACCGTTTGAGATTTTCACTCAAACGATCTTCAAGGCTTTCTGCCAGCTGGAAATTTGAAATCGAAATCTAAGCTGCCTAATTGAGAGAATGAGAGGGGCAGTCAACTGGTTCCTCATAATTTTCTGTTAGTGTGTTGGTGGAAGATTCAGTATACAGGGTTCAGCTGATTGGGCCACAGCAACTGTACTTTGAAATTATAAGAACAATGATGTTTCTCCTTCCTTTTTTATGTAATATAATTGCTATCCAAAATATAGCTACTTCATATATTATCCAAGATAGTTATTTTTACAATTCAATTAACTGTGCTACCGACTCATAAATCTCCACAAAATCAGTTTCATTATGAGACAGTGGCTCTACATGAATGAGTTGTAGAGTCAGGGCATAAGCCAGTGACTGGATGTTGGGGTAAATTTAAGTGTCATAGATCTGTATGTTTGTACTACCTGATATTCATGTGAATAAGGAAAGAAGGAGGGAGAAGCAGTCATACTTGAGGAGATGTTTCTGCTGTTAGTATTGATGTGGTCTTCACAGACATGCAGACTTCCCTTTAGGTAGATGGGAGCATTGACTGTGTTACATTTCAGTATGCTCACTGAAGGGCTGGTGACATTATTGTGGATTTTATATTTTTATCAAAGAAGAGTATGCAATTCTTCTGCACACAGTTGTCATAAAAGGCTTCAGACAGACAAAATCTGTTTATGTATACGATTCATTTTTAAAAAGTACATATGCATATAATTTTCTGCAAGGTTTTTTTAAGACCTTGGAAGAAATTAAAGCTGGATGCACCCCATCACTTCCATCCCAAAGCTTGATTTAAAAATAAATATTTTATTTTACAGTAAAGTCTTTCTGGGTTAAATAAAATAAAAAAAGACATTGCTGCTTTCTCTGTTGGACTGAAGTTACCTCAAGCGTTAAGTATTTTATTACCCCAACATCACATTTGAGCTCTTCAAGAACAGAAACATTCTGGCAGAGTCACAAGCACAGTTGGTTCTCAGTAATGTGTTATATTTGTCATAAAATTCTCAAGTATGTCAGTGCACATTCTCAAGCACTGTACAAGTGAGTAAAGATGACAAAAGGAGATTCATAGCACTCATTTGACTTTCAGTGAAATCAGAAGATGGGCACATTCTCCACATTGCCAGCAATTAAAATCTAATTAATTAATTATTTGTTTTATTGAAAATCTAGATCTTCCGGGGTAAAAAAAGAGGATATAATAATATGAGGGTTTTTGCTCCCTTAGAGTGGTACTCTCTCTTTTAAAGGTGTTTTAGGAAAAACATCTTTTCTCTTTTGTAACTCTGACCCTTGAATGTTCAAGGGCTAAATAATATTCTCGTAGTTGAGAGCAAAAATCCCATGAGGTATCTCTGTGCAAATTATTGAATAGCTAGAGAAGGACTTTAATAAACATATAATCTTGCTGTTCAAAAAGAAAATGATATATTTATAATGATCTTATGCCTCTCTAAATGCTGCAACTTATTGTAATACATAATAGAACTGTTTCTGTATATATTTTCTAAAAAATAATTGAAAAAACTCCAATGCACTTCCAATAAAAATTTGAGCTTCAACTGCCTCATAAATAATGATAGTTTTTAGGATTCTTTAAGACGCCTCTAACTTCATTCTGAAGATGGGAAAACTAAGGCAAAAGCATTTCATGTTTTTTCAAAGACAAGAAAAATAGTGACAAAACTGAGGTTTGAATGTGAGCATTTGACATCATCTTGAATATGCCCCTTCCTCTAATGGGTGCATTAAACTCAGCATTCCAGAAGGTACTCCATTTCCATACTACTGTTTAATGTAGGACTATAATAAAAGTCTATCTTTGGCACTGTAAGGTCAACCTCATGGCAAAAAAGTTGAACTTTTCTTTGACGTGTATTTGGCACACCTGGATTCGAGTCCTTTGTATATTTGGTGCTTTATTTCCCTAGAAAGCTGTTTAGTGTCTATGAAGTGATGTAAGTAGAACTGGCATCAGATCCAAAAGTGTGATCCACAACTCCCTTTGGAAGTTTTAATCATCTTTTCTCTTTGGCAGTAGAAGTTTTTAGTCCCTTCAAGTCTGCCCTGACAATGCTTCTGTCTTGTTAGTGCAGAGACACTCAGTGCCAGCGTCTTGCCAGTACTCAAAAGGAAAGATTCCAGTTTCCACAACCTTTCTCCCCTGGCACCATGTCCTGGTCAAGCAGGCATGGTTTTCTCTCATCTGAAGCAAGCCCATGTAATTGAACTTCACACACAATTCACCAACTACCCCCTCTCTCCTCCCCTCCTCTCTCTTTTTCACACCCTCTCTTCTTTCTCTCTCCTCTCTCTATGTGCCTTTCTCTGCTGGACCAAGTGTAGTGAATGTGACTGTCTACCTGGGGAATGGAGTGAGAGACTTGAGTTCTACTTTCTGCTTTTACAGACAGAACTATTTACATGTTTTGAATTAAAATTATTAGAAAAATATGAATATTTATAACTTCAATATGGCATATAGGACTGTTATTTCAGGAATATGTTCCTACTGTTTTAGGAAACTTAATCGTATGAGACTGTTCATAAATTTCTGACATTTACTATTAAAATTACAATAATGCTGAATGCCTCGCTGCTTTTTAGTCCCTCATTTCTCTGTATGATAACTCTTCTTGAAGGGGATTTATTCATTAAGCTGAGCAGCTTACTGATTTTAAAATGGTTTTTGTTTTGCGTTCTGGACATTAATTGCTGGTGGCCTCACTTCAGTGAACTGTCATCTCTATTTTGGCTTTGGTGCCTGTTCTGTGCAGGATTGCTCTTTTCATGAGCACAAATGTACTTTCAAACAATTCCTGTTGTTGGCAGTTATCTACAAATAATACAGAAATCCTGTCAAACCCACTTCACTGAATGAAGAAGAGATGATTGTTGTAGTTAGCCTTTTCTTGTTTGTTAGTTAATTTACAGTATGCATTCAAAGCAACTACTTTACTGGTTTTTTTTTTCTTTTTTTTTCCACAGAAACAAAAAGTAAATAACAGTGAACATTTTTAAAATAAACATCTTCCTAGCAGCTGGGAGGTGTCTTCTATTCACTATCATTACCAACAATTTTATGTATTTCTATTCCACTGGACCACACAACAGTTGATTTTAACTTTATTTTCAGCTACTGATTATTGAAAAAAAAAAAAAAAGCTGTGAGAATTATAACCAGAAAAAGTTTTTCATGTGCAGTATTCATGCATTTCAGAAATAGAGTGGGATTTCCAAAGAGCTCAGAGGTCACTTATCTTGTTGAAGTCCTGTTCAACCTTTTTTTTTTTCTCATTGGAAGAAAGAAACTAATTCAATTATTAGTATCTGAAGGTAGCAGATCATGCTAATCCAGAGATGATGAATAGTCTTCTGGGTGTAAAGTGAGGAAAATGATGAACAATCAATTGTAAGACATCTTTAAACACCTTAAGATTACTTTGCCTCTTATCAAACTACATTCTTTCTTCTGTTGCAATGGTGGTATGAAATCTTGGGGAGTCAAGATCATGGAGTCCCTGAGGAGGGACGGGACAGAGTTGCTGGAGAAACTAGAAGTGACTGAGGAAGTTATACTGGATATATGGGCGTAGATGCATGAGACTTGCTAAAGTAATGAAACAGCTTGAGATATCACAGTAACACAGGTCAACGTGTTTTGTGTGTACTCCGGGTGACATGGTGGGGCAATCTTAGGTTTCCTCTATCTTTCCTGTAATGGTGTGCATAGGCTCTGTGTTTGTCAATCTGCAATATGTGCTTTTCAGATAACACTTTGGGAACATGCAGTATTATACTAGATTTGTCCATTTCTCATAAAAATGGACACCAATATAGGACGAATATTAAGGGACCCTTCAGTAAAAATCATACGTACTTGTGATTAAGTATTAGCTAACCCAATCAAATATTTACTGTGGGAAACACTATTTACAGATAAATGTTTACCATGTTATCTGAGTCATATGCACATTCAAATCCCTCAGATTTTCTGCTGTCAGCTGCCATCACTACCAACCCTCATTAAAACATCACAGATGAAGAAATCTCAACTCTTTATTGGCATGGAAGGAATTGTCTTCTGTATCCCCCTTTCTCTTTTGCAAAATTTGCAAGGATTCTTGGGTATAGTTTCTAAAAGTAGTAATTCCTAAGTGTGACTGAATTTGAATTAATTATCTGTCTTTCAGAGATGCTAAGCATTCATGCAGACAGGGGTCAGATACTAAAACCCAGGTATTCTTCCTTTTGCTATTGTGGTGTGCATCTCCCCTAACCAATTTTCCATTCCTAGTCATTGTTTAATTGATCATCCTTAGAATCAATTGTCTTCACTTCTTGTCATCATCTTTCTGATCTTTGCAGCTCAAGCATGGTCTGTTTCTCTTTTTTAAATAAAAGCCCACACCCTTTTCCAGGTCTCAGTGAGGTGATAAATTTCTTTCTTTTTTCCAAGTAAATCTGTGTCCACAGTTATTTATTGTTACAGATAGGAGTCATGATCCTGAAGGACAATGCACTATATCTGAAGGAAAGGGGGGGAAAAAATTAAAAAAAATTCAATCCTATATGCAAATTTCAAATATGAAATTTGTAGAGTTTCTGCTTATACTATTGCTGTGTGCCATTGCTTACAGCAAATTATATTTAGGCAAGTTTTACTGAATATAAGTGGGCTGTGAATATGCAAAAGACTGTAAACACAAAAATTAAACCAAATAATGTAAAATCCAAATATCATTTATGGGGTAACTCTTATGCAGTTGGTGACTGAATTCAGATTGAAGTGGTTCCCTCTGGGAAAACTTTTTGTGCTTTGTAGGGTGAACCTGCAGGGTGTGAACATCAGCACTTTCTGTATTCATGTGCTGAGAAAATCCTCACACTCCAACCCACATGCCAAGATAAAAGTTCTCTGTGACCTTTCAGTTATCAAGAACTAAAGAAATATTCTTGTCAGAGGTTGAAATGGCTGTAATAATTGTTACTATTTTTAATGTATATATATGTTATTCTGCATCACAATATTATTTTTTATAGTAAGGAAAAG
>WUAM01000336.1:138711-146211 GCA_024336885.1 Actenoides hombroni | reverse complement strand
AAAGTTAAGGGCTGCACAAATCTTTGGTAAGATGGTCTTTGCTGAAAGGAGCTGGCTGTGAAGATGGGCAACAGTGGTATGGGATGATAGAGTTTCTTGTCTGAGGTCCTGCAGCAGAACTGGGAATTCAGCTGGTGTCTCCAGAGTCCTGCTGGGGGAATTTCATAGTGATTTCTTTTCTCCCCACGCTCCTCCCACATACAGTGAGAAAAATGCTTATCAACCATACAACAAATGTACAGTTTCTGGTTGACATTTCTTAATAATAAGTTCTTGTTCTTGTGGTTCATAACTGGCATACCTCCTCTATGTTATGAGCTTAGACCATCAGAAGTATATTTAAGTTTGTGCTCAGCTACTAAAACAGTTGGGCCGTTGTGCTTGTGCCACGTGAAGCATGAGTGAGATAGGCTCCACTTCTTTCATACATTTCACTTGGCAAAGAGTGCACTTTATGGTAATAAATGCTGAAATAGTTTTCTTTTGTTGGAAGCTGTTCAACTCAAGTAGCAGGGTGTAAGTGGTACAAGACACCCATGCTACTAAAATAAATAGAACCAGGAATAGCATTTTCCCAGTCATTGATGTTGAGAACTTCAGAAATGACAAAAACAATGTGATAAAAATGATATGGTTTGCTGAACTCATTTTTTTTCAGCAAAACCAAATACATTAAGGACGTCTCCTACATGTCACAAAAAATTATTTTACAATATGAGTCTGAATTAGTAAGCAGCGATGAAAAATGATCTTACTAAACTTAGATGTCAAGAAAGGTTAAATAGTTAAGAGGTAGGAACAGAAGGTAAGTTCTCTGGTCCCTGCACTTGCTGTTGTTGCTTCTTCCTTACACTGTGATCCACACTGATGTGCTAACTGCACAACTGCTCATTCCAAAGGCAAAAATGTTAATTTTTATTCTATAGTATCATGAATGTTCAAACATAATGCCACTAAGACTGATAATTTTTATAAAAAATCTGCAGGAGATTCAGTTTTAACTCCTTCAGCACTGGATACAGATAACTTCTGTCCATATTGTTAACTTTCTTAGCATGTGGTAGTTATTTTTTTGCAGTTGTGCTTGACTGTCAGACACCCAGATGTATTAAATTAGCTCCTACAACTTTGAAAACCATATTTGAAAGACAATACACTGATAGTATTAAGAGTTTACTTTTGTGCACTTTCATAGCTAAGCGCAGACATGGGAGGGTGAAATGATCTGGTAATTTTAAAAAATCAAATCTAAAAACTGACATATAGCTAGTTACATATTTTTCATGCAATATATGATAAAAACAGACTTCATTATTATTATTGTGTTACATGAGAGCAAAGAATCTTTGGGCATGGAGATTTTGGTGGTGTTTTTTGTTTAATTTACTTTATGATAGCATAAAATTACTTTAAAACTTATTTATCTCCAGATTTCAGTTGTAGACTGAGGTACATCGACTTATAAATAGTGGGGTAGGATATGATACAACCAGTATTCCCCAGTACTTTGGAAATACACAGTACTAAAGGATCTAAAATGAAGATAAGGGTGCTTGAAAAATATTCCTTATCCCAGCTCTGTCAGACTTAAATGCTGTCTGGATTATGTCAGAGGAAATATTATGCAGGGTGAGTGAAGGTTTTTATTCAGGTATATATTTAGTGACTGCATTGTCTAACAGATGTCACCTTGTTAATACTATTCTGAACTTACATACTGAATATCACTGAGGGTTTTCCATAGTATAGGGCTTTTCATTTTTATCTCCTCTGGAAGAAGAGTGTCTCAGTTTCCCTCAAAAAACCATTACTGGTGCTGTAACTGACTGTTCACATATTCCACCACACAGGCCATACCAACCTATTACAGACACATTGAGCTGGGCAGTGAAACGGTGAACTAGAAGGGAAAAGAAGATGTTCTTGCTATCTGGTTACATTTAGATGAGGCAGGTGGTGGTTGCTGGCAGCATTTGAATTCTATGCCTGTGACAGCACCAGTGCTTTGTGCTGTACAGCATTCACTGTACTTGTGGCTGTCCCCAGGGTGTGACAACTCCAGCTGACTTACTGGAGTATGGACTTGAGTACTGGAGAGCAGCACTTAGTCCTGCGCCTGTGGATGTTAATGCTTTTGTTAACTTCCCTAGACTGACCATGTTGCTAGATACCCTTGTCTAATTGCTTCTTCCAAATCTGAGACTTTCAGAAATGCAGAGCAAATGCTTTTCCATTCATGTAGCCAACTCAGTGTTTTATCTGAGCTCAAATAAAGTCCAAATCTTTCACCATTAGCAGATATGCTAATTTTTCTTCTGGCAATGTGGATGGATTCTACACTTTGGCACATTTCTGCAAAAGGCATCCAACAATGTGACCTGAGCACACAGCTGAGAGTCCTCTTCATAATGCATCAGGCCTTGATTTCAGTAGTTGTTTTTTATATATTATGATATCCTGCTGATTTGGTAGGTTGTGGAAATATGGAGTGCAGCTGTTCAAGAATCATTACAGGGCAAATTATTTTTCCTGTCTATAGTGTTAGATAGAAATCCATTTACTCTGGCCAGCTAATAGGTAATTTTTTATGCCATTCCTGCTTCAGTCAGCAACTTGTGACCAAACCAAGAATCCTACTGATGCTGAACATCATTTAGCAACCTTTTGAATTTGTTTCAGGTTTATTTTTGTCTGGATCCAAGCATCCAACATATACAGTTAGATGGTGCCGTGCAACATCCTTTTCTTCAATAAAAAAATTATTTCAAAACTATGTAATAGCAGTTCCTTTTCTCTTTCCTTTTTGTGACTTCAAATGTAACCAGAAAGATTGCACTCTTAAATTACCTTCAGGGTCAAATGCATAATGTAACAGCTTGCCTTGTGTTTGATTTCCAAACCCTGGCCCTCTGGGAACATATCTTTATTGTTGTGGTGTTGCCTTGTAGCACTACAGGCTAACAGATCAATTCATTCTTCAAAGCATCCTATCACCTGTCGATATGAAATTCTAGCAATTACTAAAGTGGGATGGTGGCAAAGCATCTGAAAAACATTCGCTATTGATTGGTTCATTGCTCCAGAGTATGATGAACTTGTTTAAGAAAAACTGATCTAGTGAATGGATTTTTTTTCTAACCAAGGAATCATATGAATGTAATTTAAGTCACAATATTTTTGCCCTGGAGAATATATAATATATACTTGATATATGTGCACATAAAAAAAAAAAAAACAAAAACAAAAAGAAAAGAAGGCGTTTATAAAGAGGATCTTGGATTTTTTCCTGTAAGATTTATGGGTTGTTTTGCAAGTTCTCCTAAACACCTTTTTTTATTGTTGAATGCAATTTTTTTTGTGTGTATGTCTTTAAGCAAATGTGTATTAAAAAGTGAAATTCCAATATTTAATCAGTGAATTCCTTCTACTGGTATGCCACAGGTAATTCTGGATATGAGCTACATCCTTATTTGTCCAAGCTGAGATATGATTTTTTGCAACCAGCTCCTTGTAATGAAGACAATAAGGGGAATAATTTATTGCATAATTTGGAAAATATAATTTCAGCTCTGCTGCTACATTTGTACTCTTGCTGTTCTGACTTTATTTTACTAGAGGCTAAAAGCACCCCGGCCATATCGATCATAAACTTCTGCATGGCAGTTCTGTGAAGAGTATTATTCACACTTGGGGCATGCAAATGATAGAAGACTTAAAAGTATAGTTAGAAATAATTCTCTCCCTGCCTTGCTTCCTCCTCACTTCTTCCTTTCTGACCTTAAAACTGTGTAAGACTGAATACAGATCAAACCCAGAAATTATGTTCTTATTCAGAAAAAATATTTAGAATTTGCTGTAGAACTTCTGTATTCCACAAACCCATCCTACAAATTGTGTGCCCAGGGTTACCTTACCCTAATGCATGAAGCTCATCCCTAGGGCAATGTAGCATAGAAAGACATTTCAGTCTGTTGAAGTCTGCTAAATATCTGTGGGGCCTTTTTCTTCAGTTTTAAATCCTGTCATGTCCATTCCTGTCTTCAGTCCATGGTCATTTAGTTATTTTTCACTTTCAGTGATTGCGTAGATTCCTTTAAAATGTTCCAAGGAATCACTGCATGCTTGTAGGAGTCTTCAGTGTTACTGTGTAAATCTGCTTTCCAAGTGATAAATTTTTTTCTTCAAAAATATTGAATTCAATGCATTGAATAGCCATGGATGTATTGAAGTTGAGTGAAAAGACAGAAGTACCAGAACACATGCACAGCTTCAAGTTGTCAGTTTTATTTATTAAAAAAAAGACTCATATTTTGAGTGTTTCCCAGATAGAATGTGGGCTCTTTTCAATGCAAGTCTCTGCTTTCAGCAAAATTGTTAATTACAGATCATAATAAGCTGTTAGGAGTGAAACACACACATAATTTGAAAGTGAAATGAGGCACAGTACATAGATAAAGCAATTGTTTATTTAAGAGGTGATTAGCAGCAGCAAAACAAGCAAACTGATACTTGAACCTGAAAGAAATTATACCCATTTGAAATTGTTAAACTATTTGCTTATTTGTGCATTGCAACCTAATGCAAAGGTAAATGCATAATGATGTGAGTTTTCTTTCCTATGTGCTGAGTAGCTCAGTGGATATATGTTTTGTTTGAACTACCATCATATTAAAAGAAAAGCCTGTCAAAAGGAGAATAACACAAGTGGATAGCAACTGAGGTTTAAATTGTACTATGCATGGTAGACTGCAAGCTTTTAAATGGTACTGTAATCAGTAAGTGAACAAAACAGTTTGCTTTGGGTAATTATGCCTTCTAGTTTCTTTCACTTTAAAGTTTATTTCCTCAGACATTACATGACATGCTTGTTTGTCATGTCAGAGTGTTAATCTCAGTGTAAAACACTGTGATTTTCTGCAAGGATAAATGAGCCCAGAAACATTCTGAGTTCAGATCAAGTTGAATGCCATGATGGCAATGCAATCTAATTTTATATTTAACTCAGTGCTTAACTGGGTGTTTAATCTGGCTCTTATGGGACAGCAATTTCATTTGAAATGCAAAACTTTGCTCATACACTGCTAGGATAGTTGTTTTATAAAGTCATAGGATAGGTAGACATTAAGTACATATTTATGAAGTCACAAATCAGAGCTATGGGAATGGTTTGGTGAAGTGTAAAATGGCCCACACTGCTATACTTTGAGGTTTCTCCTCCTCATGAAAAGGCGAGCACAGTCACTTTTAGAATTTTTTGAATGTAGTGTGATTGTAAGAAGATTCTGTGCTAAAATGTCTGTGAACTCATAAAATAGATACATAAAGAGATGCTGGGAAAATACCTTTACATGACCTTAGTCCTTCCCTAACAGGTGTTTTACTCTGTGATGACTATGTACTCCTATACTGCATTTATTTCAGCATCTTTATAGGAATGTCTGTTCTGGGGACTTTCTTCTCTTTCCCCAAACCTTTGAAAATAATTCAAAGTACTACTTGTGCTTTCTGTTTTGATAGGAAGATGCTATAATTTATCATGCATTCATTAAGTATTCCACAAAAAGTAAGAATTATAGTAACCTCAATATCTTAGACTAAAAAGCTACATCTTTGCTGTCTTAGAGAAGCCAGCTTTATAAGAATGTTACGTCTTCTCGTTATGCCTGCATCCATGATCCTGGGGTGTTAGTAGCTTGGCAACGTTCGTCCTTATATTGTAAGAACAGGGTGAGCTTAAGCTGTTCATAAATCCTACCTAAGGAACATGTCTTCTGGGTTCATCTGTAAAGGCTTCTATGAGTTGTTCCCAAAGTGGTAATAAAGGGAAAAATGTAATGTATTGTGGTAAAATGCACTAACAAGGCAGGTAAAGAAAGCTGGCATCATCTGACAGCAAGAGGATTACTGGTGGCATATACGTCAGAGAAAGGTGAGAGGTCACTTGGAAATAAGATGTACTGTACCTGTACTATATAACTGTTAACTGCAAATATTGAATTTTGGTTTAAAAAAGTACATACCCAGCTTTAATAAGAAAGATCTTGTTTCAGTATCTATTTCTAAAGATTTTAAGGATGTATGTATTTTTTAATCTGTTTACAATATCACAACATTGTGAATGAATGGCTGAATTTGAGCAGATCTGTCTGTAGAAGCTAAGACCAGTGATGCAGGAGACATTTAAAAACTGACAATCTACCTACTGGCATCTTACTATATTAATATTTGTCAGAGTTTAAAGGTGTCTGGTGGTTAAAGAGTGAAAACTAATACTATAGGAACATAATGGTTGTCCTCTGTGCTAATAGTTATTCATTGCACTTTTATAGCATTTTCCCTAATTATTGTAGCAGTCTCTTATTTAATTTTTTCTTTGCTGGAGTAAGTTTGAAAATACAACAAGTCTTAAATTGTTCATATACTTAGTTTTTGTTTTAACTCTGTGACTCTTTGTGTATCTTGGCTCTAATTTGACAAAAGAGCAAAGGAAGTACCTTACACGGTGAGAAAATCCATTCTTGATGCTTATCTAGTTTAATCAAAAGCTGGAGCAATCTCATGTTGGTCCTTGGAAAATTTCAAACTGGATTTAAATAATTTAAACAAAATATGGACGAAATTTGAATTGATAGATGTTGTGATGCTCTCCTATCTCTATTACGTTCCACGGTAATGCTTTGCAGTAGTTTTAAGTGTGGGATATATTAGCTCGAATTGCAGGCAAGCAACTGCAGACTTCTTATACACTTCATTTAATGTACTCTGGTATTTTCTTTTTATCTAGTCTGTCTGCTTCCTTTCCTTCCTAGCGCTTAACAAGCTCCTCAATATTCAACCTTCAGGGACTTCTAAGGTTCACTTGAGACAACATTACTGTAACAGAGCTACCAAAGTATCCCATGGCTTCTGACCATTTACCTCCTGACCTGATGTGCCTGATAAACAATGCAGGACTGTCCAAATTCCCTGCTTCTGTGGCTGTGTCTCTCTCCCAGGACAGCTGCACCAAGACATAACAACTCATTTTCATTAGAACAGACTCATAATGAAATTAATTAATTGTTGTCAGGAAGTGAAACACAATCCTTAAGTAGACCTGCCTCTAGAACATGTCTCAACATGTGCTGAACACTATAGTAAATGATTCACTGGAGAAGATGCATATTTCCACAGGTGAATGCATTCCTCCATGGGCAGACATGGAGGGATCTTGTATTTTATGAACTTGGTTTCCATTGTTGGTTTTTGGGAGAATGAAGTTTTGTTATTAAAGAAAGTAAGGAGATTAAATAATAAGCTGTATTATTAATTATTAATTATTATTATTAATTTAAAAATTATTTTCCTGTTATACTTTTTTTCTGTCAGTATCATCCGTCTCATACTTTCTAGGCAATCAGAACTGAAGAAATATATTTTTAATGCAATGCTGGTAAAATGATTTTTGTGACATCCATGACTGGATTTCAGGTTTCCAACATGAAAAACCAAGTCAAATAT
>WUAM01000336.1:103772-116763 GCA_024336885.1 Actenoides hombroni | reverse complement strand
GCGTTCCCGCCCCGCTCGCGCTTGCGCGGCACCGCCCGCCAAATTCGGCGGGAAGCGGCGGAGCCGGGACGGGGACGGGGACCGGGACGCCGCCATGAGCGGGACCGTGATCCCCGGTACGCCCATCGCCGTGGACTTCTGGAGCGTGCGGAGGGCTGGCGGCGCCCGGCTCTTCTTCCTGTCGCACCTGCACTCGGACCACACGGTGGGATTGTCCAGCACCTGGAGCCGCCCGCTCTACTGCTCGCCGCTCACCGCCCGCCTCCTGCACCGCCGCCTCCAGGTAGGTGCGACCGGTCCCCGGCACGGCCTGGCCCGGCACGGCCCGGCCCTCCCCTCCCTTCACCGCCCGGCTTCCGCAGGTGCCGCCGTGCTGGATCCGGCCGCTGGAGGTGGGGCAGAGCCACGTGCTGGGCGAGGAGGTGACAGTGACGGTGCTCGACTCCAACCACTGCCCCGGCTCTGTCATGTTCCTCTTTGAGGGCGCCTTCGGCACCATCCTCTACACAGGTAAGGGGCAGGACCCCGTGGCCCCTGCCACGGCCCCCGCCCTGCCCTGACGGCCCTGTCCTCGCAGGGGATTTCCGCTACAGCAGCAGCATGCAGGGCGAGCCGGCGCTCAGGGGCCGCCACATCGACCGTCTCTACCTGGACAACACTCACTGCCACCCGGGCCTGCACCTGCCCTCGCGCCAGCACGCCACGCGCCAGGCCGCCCGCGTCATCCGCGCGCACCCGCGGCACCGCGTCGTCATCGGTGAGTGCCGCCCCACGCCGCCGTGCGCTCGCCTTCCCTTCCTGTCCGAGGGGCCCCTCGGCACCCGCCCCTTGGCAGGGGCTCGTGTTCCAGCCCCGGCCCCGGAGCGCCGCTCACGGCTCCCCTCGCAGGTGTGTACAGCCTGGGGAAGGAGACGCTGCTGGTGGACCTGGCCGTGGAGTTCAGCACTTGGGTGGTGGTGACTCCCCAGCGCCTGGAGCAGATGCGGCTGCTGGAGCTGCCTGACGTGTTCACCGCCGAGGAGGGGGCCGGATGGATCCGTGCTGTGGATGTTGCTGAGATCCGCTGGGACACCCTCGCCAGCTGGAACATGCTGCACCCTACCATCGCCATCCTCCCTACCGGCAGGCCCGTGAAGGTCACTCACCCCAACATCCACCCCGTTCCGTACTCGGATCACTCATCCTTTTCAGAGCTGTGCGAGTTTGTCGAGTGGCTGAAACCTTGCTCGGTCATTCCCATCGTGAAGGGTGGCATGTGCCAGGCTTACTTTCAGAAATACCTAAGTTCTGCCCGCCAGGCACTTCCTGACCTCCCAGTCCCAAAGCCTGTGCAAGAGTCTGTGCAGCAGCAAAGCAAAAGGACAGGGCAGAAACCCATCTTAAAAAGAGCTTTCTGGCATTCGGTGCCCCGAGGAGTTGTTTATGAGTCCCCAGAGAAATATACCAAGAAATCTGAAGAGTTTGTGGGTGTTAAGGTTCCTCAGCAGAACTACTGTCAGTCAGGTTTCTGCTCGGAGGAAGATTGCACTTGCCACACGGGCAAAGAGAAAGGGAAGGAAGAGCTGAGTGGAGAACAGGCAGGAGCAGCGGGCACCGTTAGCCCGGCACCTCTTGCTGACGAGCACTTTCCAACTGGACTTGCAGAGCAGTATTTACTCACTCCCTTAAGTGTCCTAAAGCAATATTCCTCACAGAACTTTGGCGAGCTGGTAGAAGATTTCTTTAGGAGGAGAGAAGCGTCCTGAAAAACTGTGTGACACTTGCCAGGGCAGCTGGTAGCAGTGACTCGAGGGGTCTTATTACTGCATCCCATTCTCTGTCCTCAAGTCTCCTGTCAGGAGAGAGCTCATTGCTGGGTCTCTACTTTCTTTACCTCTTATTAGAGGTCAAGGAAGGAAACCAGGACCAGTTTGTAGATGTGAGGTGTTTGGGGTTTCTTTTATTTAAATGTATTTATTTTTATATTTATGCCAACGTTGTTGGGTCTCCACACTACACCCGGGTGGTACGGTCCCGCTGTGCGTGTGCCTTGTACCTTTTTGCAGTCACTTACCCACCTTTGTGCCAAAAGTGCTGCCTTGTCAGTTCAAGCTGAGCTGCAAGAGGGTGTGAGCTACCTGGAGCTCAAGTAATTAATGAAGGTGGATGTGATGAAGATAGTAAGAAGGGGGAATCTGAAAGCCCCAAAGATTCTTTCAATGTGTCTGTAATGTAACAGTTGACAAGGAGCTGTTCACGTCAAGATGCATTACAAATATTATGTATTGCCTTGGGGTACTTTTTTTTTGAAAACTAGTGGGAAGTCAATACCCTGCAGCTTCACAGTTGTAGGAAGAGCTTCCTGCTGGATGGTCATTTAGTGCTCTGTCACCAGATTCCTTGCAGTGGGCAGTTTCACACACAGCTAACAGTCAATGTAGCAGCTATGAATGATGGGGACTAGAGGAACTAGAAGTGCACCTAACTCACATCACACAAGTCTGGGTATATTGAGAGATGGCATGAATATAAACTTTGATAGGTTTCTCCTTTAATAGAAATTAATAAGTTTACTAATAAAGATTCTGTTGGAAGCTTTTTAGTTAGACTTGCTTAGACAGAAATATAAGTTTATGTACAGCAGTTTTTGCATTTCTTGTAGTTGTTGATTTTTAATGTTGCAGAAACTGAATAAAATCAGGTATACAAATGATAAAAGCTTGCCTGCTTGACACAGCCATTCAAGAAAATTTTCTGAATTATTTCTACCATCCTTACATGTGGAGTTTCTTAAACACTGTCAAATAACACTATCAAAATATCTAATCACACTCTTCCTGTTAGCTAATGTTAGGCGACTAGTTTCGGGGATTTTGTTGGTTGGTTTGATTCTGTTTGGTATTTTGTTTTTCAAGATACCTTAAGTACTTTTAAAAATTCCAGGGGATGAGTACCTCAAGAAGACGTTACAGAATCATAGAATCATAGAATGATTTAGGTCAGAGAAGACCTTGAAGATCATCAAGTCCAACCATTAACCCTGCTCTGCCAAGTATACCACTAAGCCGTCTGTCTCCCCAACCACCACAACAATATAGGTTTTTAAAACATCCAGCGATGGTGACTCAACCACATCCCTGGGCAGCCTGACAGCCTTTTCAGTGAAAATAGTTTTCTTAATGTCCAGTCTAAACCTCCCCTGGTGCATCTTAAGGCCATTCCCTCTTGTTCTATCACTAGTTACTTGTGAGAAGAGACCAGTGTCTACTTCTCTACAACATCCTTTCAGTAGTCACAGAGAGCAATAAGGTCTCCCCTCAGCCTCCTTTTCTTCAGACTAAACAACCACAGCTCCCTCAGCATTTCCTCATAAGTCTTGTTCTCCAGACCCTTCACCAGCTTGGTTGCCCTTCTCTGGACCTGCTCCAGCACCTTGATGTCTTTCTTGTATTGAGGTGCCCAAAACTGAATGCAGTACTCAAGATGTGGCCTCACCAATGCCAAGTACGGAGGGACAATCACCTCCTTGGTCCTGCTGGCCCCATTATTTCTAAAACAAGCCAAGATGCCTTTGGCCTTCTTAGCCACCTGGGCACACTGCTGGCTCATACTCAGCCACTTATTGATAAGTACCCCCAGTTACTGATGTCTCAGGACTTTCCATGTGAAGGGGTTTAATTCTGGTTTTGATTTTAAAGATGCAAACATAGGCAGAATAATGAATAAAAACTGCTTTCCTCTTATCCAGGAAGCTTGGCTGACTTGGTGGTGTGGTGTTTGCGGTCTTAGGGATTTTTTTTAATTTTTTTTTTTAAACTAATTTGATTCTAAAACATTTAGGTCCTTTTAAAGATGCTGAACATCCTCAGGTCTGTCCTGTGACATTTACTGAAGTATCTGAATCTGGTATATTTGAACAGTCAGATAATTGATGCTTAAGGCTCTGTAATACTGATTTTGAAAACAAAAATTAAAAAGAGTGTGCATTTTTCTGTGTTCTTTCACAAGATTAGAAATGAAAAAATAGAAAAAGTTTTTCATAGCAATCTTCAGTGTTATCTGACACAAGATTAGTTCTAGCAGTCAGACTGATATCAACTTTACATAGTATGTTTATGTTCAACTTAGGAGAGGTTACTGGATTGTTTCCAGCATCCTAGCACTACACCCCTGAAGAGCAGCAGGCATAATCCCAGAGAAGTGGTGTTGGTGATATGGGTGAAAGACAGGCAACAAGATTGTAATAATCCTTGACCTTTTTGACATATTTAGCTATTAGAAGTGCTAATGTGTGAGTGACATATTCAGCTATTACAAGTGTTATTATAAATGTATATGGACTCCCAGTGAATAATTATGGTAGCATAATTATTTAGTCACTATTTTTCTTTTGATGATGTGATGATGCCATGAATCAGGATGAGTCCTCCTATGCCTCCTGGCACAGGAGTTGAAATATTGTGCTGCTGGCAACATTGTCACTATAGCAGCATTGCTTTTGTCCAGAGAGAGTATCTTGATAAAACTGGTCTTTTTGAGAATTATATTAAAAATTGTATGCAAGTTGCAATGAGACAGGAGATAAAAGTGATATCCTTTAAACATCCTGAGTTTTTAATGAAAACAGGTAAATAACAGAAATTTAAGATCCCTTATTTATGATGAAACACTTGAGGAACAATTTCTTGAGCATCTTAGAAAACTACTTCACTCCCCTGGCCAATCACTGATAACTTTTTTAATCAAATTCCAAAGTGGTTTTGATTTGTAATGATAAGAGGAGGAGAAAGCATGCATATTTTTTAGAAACATCCCAAGCAAGGAATTTCTAGTGCACAAGGAAGTCTGCAGCTGAGACTGATAACAAAGAAGAAATGTAATGTCACCTGCTTTTAATAATTTTTCTACACAAAGAAATAGATCTGTAGGTGGAAGCTGCAAAAAATGTGCAATGGAAGATGGAACCAAAGGCTAGAGCTATTTCAGCTTTTTTTTTGTTAACTAGGTTTGAAACAACTGAGTCACTTTTGCAATCATTACTATTATGTTAGTGGAATTTTTGCCTTGATTTTCTTCTGGTTTATTTATGACTTGTAAGAATTTTGTCATTCTGATTTGTAATTTGAACATTTATTCATGCTGTATGTTTAGTTGTCTTAGTCACATGATTTCACCTTCTTTGTTAAGGTTTACCAAAGCTCTGAAAGCAAGAAAATAATAAATTTCTATTGATAGAGATGATCACTTGACATATTACTTGTGATCCAGCTCATGGAAAATTCTGAACTACTACAAGCATTTCCTCCAGTATATGAGGATTGTCCAAAGACTCGTAAGTAACAAATATTCTTGTCAGTTGAAGTAGTTCTTTTGATTCTGAACTCCTTTGGGTGTCACAAAAAACAAGTGTCTTTTGCTCATTGGTTCTTGTAGTGGCTGTGTTACTGATTTTTACTAGACAAGTATTTTTCCTGCTTAGATGCTTGACACAGACACTGCTGGTTTGTGTGAATGGTACAGATGTTCATCCAGCTCATTGAGAATCTAAACTGGACATTCACAGTTGTTGTTGGCATTGCTTAGGTTTGATACAAAATCCTGGTGCTAGTTTACAGTTCCTTGCCTGAGATATCACAGATTTGGGGTTTGAAGGTAGGGAGGTCAAAACCGTAATTAGAAGAATTACTTTAGTTGTCTTTTACCACTTCTGGTTGTGATTTGTGTAGCTTTAGCTTTAGATATGGAAAATGTGGGACATTAGCTTGAATTGTGACTGATTTTGGCTCTCTGGGAAATTCTGCCTGTATTGGTTTGTTGCTTCTGGACAGGCTGGAAATTTTTCCTTGCTTTTTTTCTTCACTCTGGCTTTACTTTGTGCAAGATGTGGTAGGAAGGGAAGGGCAAGTTTATTTGTCACTTTGCAGCTCTCTCTTACTTTGATTCAGGGGCTGCATTTGTTGCTTATCTTTTTCCTTTGTATTGTTTGTCATTTTTTTGCCTGCTTTTGTATGACACTATATTGTTTCTCCTGCAGCTCCCATTTACACATGGAATTCAGTCCTGGAGAGCTGATAGTTTGACGGCAATTGTTTCCCTCTTCCCACATGGTGGCACAATGGTGTAACCATTTTTTGGAGGCAAAGGTGGTGTGTGCAGGTGAAGGTAATTTCTTCATCAAGAATCTTCTTCAGATTTTGGCGACTGTCCTCAAAGAGCTTCTTGAATGAGCTTCTGGGTGGTTTTCTTTGGGGTTTTTTTTGTTGTTTGGGGTTTTTTTGGGGTTGGTTTTGTTTTATTTTTTGGGCGTGTGTTTTGTTGTTGGTTGGTTTGGTTGGTTTGGTTGTTTGTTTGGTTTTGGTTTTGTGTGGTGTTTTGATTTGTTTGTTTGATTTTATGTAAGCCTCTGCACTGTTGACATCATGACCATAATACTGAGCAGACCCATTTCATTGTTGGGGAAATGAATTTTCATAGAAAATATGGAAGTTCTAAGTGTGCTTAGTACTTCATGGAAGTTGCAAATGAATGGTGGTTACATTAGGTTATAAATACAATGGACATAACACAGCAAGTGAGGATTATGATGATTATTTAGCACAGAACAATGAGCATGTGTGTGCTTTTCTAAAGTAGACTTCTTTTTTGTAAGGAATGTATCAGCAGGAAATCAGTGAGGAAAAGATGTAGAAACCTGATAAAAAGGAGCTTGGAAAAGCAGGTCAGCAACTCTGTGACAGATATTTAAAACTCTGTATATATAATGTCTATATAGTTTTCTCTCTTCTTTTGTAAACTAGGTACCAATAGTAGAAATATGAGAGAATTTCTGAAAATTTGAGGCATGTAAATGACTAAAGTTTGCACATGAATACAGGTCATTAAAGTGGCTTAGTTTATTGGTGATTTACAGAAATACATAGCTGAAAAAGGTGAATTCAGAGGTGAATGCTAACATCAAATAATTCAGCTTTTTCTTCTGGCTGAATAGGAAGAGTGCTTTGCCCATCTTGCCTATCTTACTGGGGTTAAATGGTAAAAATCTGCAGAGTGTGCATGTGCATGCTTGTGTGCAGCCATGGGGTTCAGAGCACTGCAAAAAGAAGAAATGCTTAATGCAGTTTCTGCTTGCCTGTGTTAATTGTTCCCAAGGTAAGTCCCTGTTTCATGTTCCTGTCACGAGCTTTAACCAGGCAAAGCATAGACACAGGTGCTTAGGTTGTTCTCCTTGCTCTCACTCTAGGGCTTTCCTATGAAGAGACTGTACAATTAGTGTAAACTGGGGATTACACTGTCATGTGAACAGATGGACATAAGGCATTTCCCAAGTCAGACTGATATAATATTTATAAGATGCCACTGAAATGATCTGTGATGAATATACAATGTTAGAGCTGTCAAGCGTGTTAGTCAGAAAAGCCAGTGCTTTTCCTCTAACGTGTGGCTCCAAGTCTGGCTCAGCTTCTCAGCTCCCTTCATAAGGTCATAATAACTTATTTGTCTGCTGACACTAATCATCATCATCACTAAGTAATATTGATCTGTTAGTGTCTTTATATGGCAGATACTGTCACTGCAAAACCTTCTGTTAGAAAGCTTTACCTGAAAATAAGGCTATTAACTGTTGCTTTTAAATTCTGTCGAAGTCTAGTTCCCACTTCCCAATGCATAGTCTTCCATATAATGCATGATCATTGTCACGAAGTACAATTAACCTGAATATCTATCCAGGGGAAGGGAAAAAGAAAGCATGAGTGAAAAAGAAATGCTGTATATTCTGTTCTTCACAGTGTATCTTTTTGTTTTGTCATGATTCTTCAACAATCTTCAGAAAGGGAAAATGTAACATCAAACGGAATCTACAGGGAAAAAAAAAAATCTAGATTAAAGTGCTTCTGTGTCTCATAAAGGCAAAAACCTTCACGTTTTTACCCTACAGACCATGAGCTTCAGAGGAGGAAGACAAATCACTGCAGAATAAATTCTGTTCTAATTCCCATATAATTTTTTTTAGTTCTTGTATTGAGTATGGTATATTTCAGATCAAAAATTTGGTAGTGAATTACTTCATTGAAGTATCTATACACCAGGAGCATATTTTGCATATTTCTGGTTACCATTACCAAGTGTAACATGAAGCTAGTGCTTTTTAATGCATGATAGTTTTTACATTGCTAAAGTACCATTGACTATTGTTTCTAAATTATGATGGTCAATGACAGAATTCCACCATGATTTTTTTTCTGTCATGGTACTTTTCTATAAAAAACATGAGACATAGACTAGGTCATGTATATAGGACTAGATGCTTGATGAAGTTTATTAGTTAGTCAACTACACTCTCAGACTTTCAGGTCTAATGGCCGGGCCTGTTAAATTTTGAGTATTCCCATAAATTTTTTTGTCGAACATATGACAGCAATTGCTATTTGCAGCAAATTGGTTTGTTCTTGCTCTTGTCACTGTAATGGAGAAACTGTCTTTCTCAGTCTGTATTAACTGTTTCTGGTGCCCTATACAGTGACTTCCTTAATCTATTTTTTCTCTCCTGCCCTGCTTTTCTATAGTCTATGTGATGGTCTGAATGATTGGAACCTGAGTTTTCTGGATGTGCTTGTAATTACTGATTGAGATTTCAAAGTTATTAAGAATAAATTAGAGTATGATTTCTGGAGAAATTAATGAGAGTTTGTGACCAAATGTCTAGCATGTGATTTATCGGCAGGAAATATAATTATTATTTCATATTTCATGCAAGACACATTAACATTTAATAACTTATTATGGAGGTATTACATCTTGGATACCACTGATCTCAGAAGCTCTGAATTTTAAATTTTATGACCTTATGCTCTTCCACCTTCAGTCAGAGCCAAAAGCAAACCATGCCCAAACTTAAATCTGTGTGGAGTTTAATCATAAGTCAAATTTTGCAATCCAGTCTGTAAAGTGGAAATCTTTAAATAGCATTAGAAACACATCAACCAATCTGCCAAATGAACTCTTGTGAAAGAACTAATTCTGAAGAACTTGTGTTATGTAATCAGTGAAAATGAAGGTAAATTAGTAACACTGTCAAAGCCATATAGAGAGTCTTTATCATACACAGATTTAATTTGAAACCTCCCAATTGTAATACATTTGGTCTTGTTCTAGAGCAAAAATTCACACCACTTTGTCTGCAGGAGATGGTGGGAGCCTCTGAAACACACAACCTGCATCCCTAGCATAGGAATCAACTGGTGGCTTACCCACTCTGCCCTTGTGTTCATTTGCTGGGAAACCCACTGGAGAGCTCCAGTGGAAAGCGCAAAGCATTACTGAGCTTTAGGCAGTGTGCACTGTCAGGAAACTAGGATCCACCTGTGAAGTCTGTAGAGTATGAGTCTAATAACACAAATGTATATAGGGTCCCATTTCTGTGCTCAGTTCACAGAGTCAGTTGCTATGTTACCGAACATCTCCATCTGAGATGATAGGTGGTCAGCCTGATTCATCGCCTCTTTTTTTTTTGTGAGGCTTGCAACTAAATGCTTCTCTGTTCGCTCTTGGTTGGAAGCTATGTGTCACTGGATTTGGTGATCACAGTAAGATCCATATTCTGGTAATGGAAATGTGTTGACTAATATTTTTTTAACACTGCAGTGTAACAAGGGAAAATATGGTGAAAAAAAATCAAGTTCAACCTGGATAGTAAGTACAAGGGAAAATGCATAGGTTCTGTGGGTATCTTGGGAATACATAGACTAGGAAAGTAAATTTCTGCTTTATGTTATTTCTTTTTATTCATGGTTATGACATCTCTAATATGAACCGCTTCTTCAAAACTTTGGAGTTATCCACTCCTAAGCTACCAAAATAATTTTCTATTTTAGGTTTAGCTAAGGAGTGGTGCTTAGCTAAGTCCCATATTTTTCTCTGTATTAGTCTATGTGTCAGGGCTGAAAGTAGCTAACATGCTGTGATTATTACAGATCAGCCTCCAAGGCCATTTAAAAATGCGCCAACATCAACATAAGAACAACCTAGAACAAGAAGCTGCTTCTTTAATTTGGAAACAAGCAGTTTTCCTGCGTCAAATTCCTGAGTTGCTCTCAGGCTGCACCAGAGCATTCCCGGGTGGGCTACTGTGTCTGCACACCAGGGAAAGGCAAAGAAGCATAGGAGACCCTGAGGTGGAAATCTAATAAATGAAAAGGTCTTACATGATCTAAGATACTCGGCCCATTTGCAAGGCCTGGAAAGCTGACTTCATTACTGGCTGCCTCAGGTTATCTGGGTAGACAGTGACAGATCATTTTGCAGGGCCAGAAGGGAGCCAGATCAGTCTGCCTAGAAAAACAAATAAATCCAGGCCTGAAACTCAGATTAAAAAAGATTTACAAGGCTCACTGTTGCATGTGGCGCTCTCAGAGAGGATTTTGGCTGCTAGCCCTGTGTGGTTACCCTGTTTCAGATTTGCTGTGATCTGCAAAGAGAGTTAATTACTTTTTTCTGATTGCAGGAAATTTTCTTTTTTTTCTTTTTTTTCCTAACATATGCACAGTACACAGACAACAAACCATATATACAAAGACAAAGAAAAGAAGGGAAGGGTCTTTCACAAAACAAAACAATCTTATAAAAGAAAACATAAATCTTTGGATGTCTGACCTTTTAGTCATACATTTCCAGGAGCAGATTGACTAAAACAAAACTCATCAAACTGTTGAAAGAGTTATTTCTTCCATTCTGCATTAAACCAAAAACTTGTAAGTAAGATAGGGAACAAAACATGCAGAACCATTATTTTTTTAAAAAACAGACACTTGAAATCTACTTAATATATTAGAAATTAAAATGTATGTTTCTTTATTAAAAGACCTTTTAATTTAACCTTATTTGCTGATAAAAGTTAGAAGTAGTGAAGAAGGTCAAATGAAAGATCTAATTATGGTTGTACTCTTTCATCCTGTCTAAGATGTAGAAAAAATAATAAAACAGACACTAATGATAGAAAGTGCAGAATGGTGTGATGGGTTACTTACAGTTTAACTCTTTTGCTGTTGATTTCTTTCTTCTGTCTGCTACATTGACATATTCTGTAAGCATCTGAGAAGCGCAGTCTGCATTTAATTTCCATACAGGACCACTCAGTAGTTAGTAGAGAGCTAGTAGCCATCATCCCTCATTATAATAAACACATTGAGAGGAAAACATAGGTAAAAATCTAAGAAAAAATAACAAAAATTATAGTATTGAATGTTAGAAGCAATATCCATGCTCCTTTTCTCTAAAATTTGTAGAATGATTGCTGACACTGGTGATGTTTTATTCTCGGAAATGGGGAACTCTGTTCTAGAGATTCATGTGGTGCTGTTTCTGAAGTAGTATTGCCTTTTGATCATAGATAATAAATAAATTCAACTGAGAGCCTGTGTTTCACTTTTCTCTGTTACTGAATAGTCTTTCACTTATCTCATGGATTTATGTCTATATTTGGGTAAAACAAGCAAATATGGGCAGCAGATTAAGATTTATCAAGATGTATGCAAAAGATAAGGTCTCGAGAAAATTCTTCTGTTGAAATATTGTCCTTCTGAATGATTAATTATTTTTCTCGTTTTCTAGAACTTTTTTTTTTTTTTTTTTGCTTAACTGGAAGGAATTTTAAGAAACAAAAGAGAGAAGAAGGACAAACACAGAACTACATTCTTTGGCCAGGGACTCTTTGTTCTCTGTTTGAAAAGAATAACTGCAGAAGCCTGGTAACACATAAGGACATCCAGGTATACATAAATACACACAATAATATCTAAAAAACATCTACTATTAGAATTGGATGGAGAAAGCTGCAGAAAACTTAAACCAATTTGCTTTTGGAATAATAAATTATTTTAATCACAACAAGTTTTTCTCCTTTCCATTCATCTTCCCTTTCCCTTTTCCTTCCCTTTTCACCACCTCCAGGCTGTTTGCTCCGCTACAGAGCTTGTCTGATGAAAAGAATGACACTTCTAAGGTGCATGCCTTTGGAAACAAGTGAAGAACCAAGTATAGCAAAATCATAACTGTGTTTCTGCAGAAACAGCATTAAAGGGGTCATATGCTGTTGATTATGATCTTCATAATATCTAAGAACATTTTGCTCTAGTGAAAGCTGTCACTAAGATCAGAACTTAATGTGCTCATCTGTTCCTTGAAGGCAAATAGTATGCACCCTTTAGGCAGCCTCTTGAAAGAAAGAACATCTCAGTCCTCTTCAGAAACTGGAGAACAAGCAAAATAGCTGTCCATAATAAATAGATCAAACGGTCCTCCAGTGACTGGACTTAAGAACTAGGTGCTTGAAATGCTTCATTCCAGTATGACATGTCTAATGGCTAATGTTTATGATGAAATTTCTAGTGATCATGTTTTTCAATGGCAATTGCCTTTTTTCTATTGTCATATATATATTTCTGTACGTATATACTCCACATTCAAAGAGTTGTGGTCAATAGTTCGATGTCCAAGTGGAGAACAGTGACAAGTGGTGTTCCTCAGGGTTTGATGCTGTTTAATGTCTTTGTCAGTGACATGGACAATGGGATCAAGTGCACTCTCAGCAAGTCCAAGGATGGCACCAAGCTGTGTGGTGAGGTTGACATGCTTGAAGGAAGGGATGCCATTAGTGACCTCAACAGGCGTGAGAGGTGGGCCCATGCCAACGTCATGAAGTTCAACAAGGCCAAGTGCAAGGTCCTACATCTGGGTCAGGGCAATCCCAAGCAAAAATATTGGCTTGGACAAGTATGGATTGAGACCAGTCCTGAGGAGAAAAACTTGGGGATGCTGATTGATGAAAAGCTCAACATGAGCCAACAATGTGCAAGTGCAGCCCAGAAGGCCAACCATATCCTGGACTGCATCAAAAGAAGTGTGGCTAGCAAGCCAAGGGAGGTGATTCTTCCTATCTACTCCACTCTCATGAGATCCCACCTGGAATACTGTGTCTAGATCTGGAGTCCCCAACACAAGAAAGACATAGACTTGT
>WUAM01000336.1:96272-98772 GCA_024336885.1 Actenoides hombroni | reverse complement strand
ATTAGCATGCTTGAGTGATCAGGAATATTCTGAAGGACAACGGGGATTTAATAAAGCAGATGTGTTTCTGAAGTCACAGAAATATTCTTAGTGACAGATCCACCAGGAATACAGATACCACTGCACTTTCTCATGCCTCTTGTGCTGGGATGTGCTTCTGTCCCCTCCAGTGTGGAAAATGCTTGGTTAAAGCACATGTGACTGTTGCTTTACCTGATCAAAGGGAGAATCCTGTGACGGGGAATGGCAACAAACTGCTGGAGATATAGGTTGGGAAGGCATCCTTTCTGAATGATTAAAACGTAATGCCAGTTGTTGCTTCTGGAAATAATAAAAGAAAAAAACAGTCACCTTATGGCAACTGCACTGGCACTTGAGAGAAATGCAATGAGTGCTGTGGTAAAATCTTAGCTCTGTCCACTTCCAGACATGATGTCCAACTCCTAACAATTCTCTAACTTTTGGATTAGCCACATTTACTGATCCAGTAGTCAAATATACAGATAATTGTAATTAATTTTCTCCTTCCTTCTTGTTTGTTTCTGTTTGTGATAGCAAACTCTTAGCTGTTTTTATTTAGCCATTTGATGTCTATTAATAATGGAGAAAAAAAAAAGAAAAACACATTAATTCTCAATACTTATTTTAATTATGCATTAAAAGATCCCTCTTTGCCCTAGTCATCAACCTGTAACATTCACCTGTGCTCTAATTTAATATTTTATATAGAGGAGAAGACTGACTTTGCACATGGTGCTACTTTTCTCTGTCCACAAGAGATTTGTCATAAAAGATCTAATTAGAGATGAATCTGAACAGAAACATTTAGTCATGTGATGTTGTATACCTATTTACCCATGACTGACTTAATGTGACCTGTTTTCTAGTGTTCAATTTTCCTTTCACCTTTAAAAAATACCTATAATCTTACTGTTTTCGAGCTCTTTCCTTATCTTGCCACTGGGTGTACCAGAATCTATGGTTTAGGGATTATTTTAGGGTGACTCAGGGAGGGTGAACATTAATCAGATTCACAAATTTATAGAGACTCCTTTTTTAATATAGGATTAGAAGTAGATAAATAATCCTCACAATCGGTGGGTATTTTCATTAGCCTGTACATTTAGAAGCAGGCATAAGCGTAATTCTGCTGCTGATATGTGTCTAGTTATTACTAGGTTTGCATTTCAATTACCCAAAGAGCCTCAAGTACCATTGATTATTCATGGGATTCTTGGGTTGGGCTGGCTACAAAACTACTTATTAATCCCTTCAGTGCCCCTGGGCAGCCAGTATGCATCTAGAATAGCAAATCTGCTGCAGCCATGGAATATAATGGGCTCTGGATAGTGAAGTGGCTGAAGTGAGGGCAGGCCTCCAGCCACCAGCAGCTGGTACTCTCCAGTTCAAAACTAGATAGCTGTGGGCTTTCTGAGAACAAAGTGTCCAAGGGGTTAAGTTATCTAAAGCCAGGTAACTCATTAGGTAGTCACACAACTCTGTATGCCTTATTAAGAAAAGGCAGGAAAACACCCTATTTTTTCCTCTCTCTCATGGTTTGCAACTGCTTCACTGAAGCAATTGCTTTGTTTGACCAAACTTACTTGTGTAAGAGAAGAGCTTGCTGGAGTTTGTGAAAGTTTGAGCTACTTGGTGCTTGTCCTCATACAGCCTTCTTGGAGATCAATACAATGTCTGTTTGCCTTGCAGATGATCCTTGAAATCCTGGGAAGTGCCAAGACCCTGCCTGGGGAGCAGGCCATACCATCACTTTTTAGCAAGAGCTTTTGTTTCAGGTTTTGGAGCCACTGAGTAACAGTGAGGATAGAACAAGAAGCATGAGCTTATTGTGCCACTGAATAATGACTTTATCTAGGCTGATAAAGTCCATACTCTTCATATTCATAGTTAAGACAAGTTAATTTCACACATTTTATTGCCACAATTAACTGTGGTCATTGCTGTTTCTGAGTTATCAAGTTGATTCAAGAATAGTTTGAAGGTATTTCCCTTTTGTCATGGCTTCGACCCAGACCAGAGCTGAGCACCACATGACCTCTTAGTCCCCTTCCCTCTGGTGGAATGGAAGGACAATAGGGAGAAAAAGGCAAATACTCATGGGCTGAGGTAAGGAGAATTTAATAGAAAACACAACAGGAGAAGAAACAGCAGTAATAACAATAAGAGTAATGAAAAAAATTATAAATCGAGTGATATAAAATGGGCCTACAGCTACACCAACCGAGATCCACAGGGACACACCACACCCCCACACCCTCCAATACACAGACTGAGCAATATCGAAAGACCTGAGGAAGGCCCTGCCCCACTCAGTCCCACCCCTATGCCCACACTTTCTCCAGCCTAGCCTCCGGTTATCAGGCATGACATCAGCATGGTATGGAATATCCCATTGACTGGTTTGGTTGAATAGACTGGCTGTGGCCCCTCCCAGCTTCTGGAGAAAATTAATTCTAACCTAGCTGAACACAGGCCACCT
>WUAM01000336.1:80975-92518 GCA_024336885.1 Actenoides hombroni | reverse complement strand
GGTCTAGCCCCAAACCCTTACAGTTTTACAGAATATATTCTTAGTGTGACCAGAAAAAAGCATCATGAAATTCCCAGGAAGCTCTACTTATGGAGCTATTAAATTTAAGCCTTAAAACCTGTGGAATCATGCCTTACAATGAAGAGCTGTTATTTACAGCAACCTTATACACATTTGATAAATGGTAGATTTTCCGTATTTGAAAATCACTTTTTCTCACCATAAAATACAATTAATTATATACAGATTTATATTACTGGAATGTCCCTGGCAAAAAAAATGCTTTAAGTTATACATACGTGAATTTATTTTTGCTTTTAATAGGACACTAGGAGTGAATTTATTTCAAAAGAATTCGTGCTTTCATTTCCTTCGGAGGAATATCTTAACACAGATTTTTTCTCAAATTAGTACTAAGAATTTTATAAAAAACTTTCCTTGTGTAGTTACGATGTTGTACATTGTGAGTCTTTTAATGGTGATTGGGCACTGGAAAGGTTGAGAGAAGAGAAGACTGAGGGGAGACCTTATCGATGTCTATAGGTATCTGAAGGGTAGGTACAAGGAGGATGGAGCTGGACTCTTTTCAGTGGAGCCAGTGACAAAACAAGGGGCAACAGGCACAAACTGGGACATCAGAGCTTCCATCTAAATATGACAGAAAAATTCTCTCCTGTGAGGACCCCTGGATTAGGCTGCCCAGAGAGGTTGTGGAGTTTCCTCTGGAGACTTTCAAAACCCACCTGGCTGCTTTGCTGTGTAATGCGCTCGATGCAAACCTGCTTTGGTGGGGGGTTGGACTAAATGATCTCTGGAGGTCCCTTCCAACTCCAACGATTCTGTGATTCATTGTAATAGGTATAGTTTCTGTTGCTGCTTTTGTTAAAACTCTGTTCTCGGTAGTCTGGAAATTAGAAATCAATTTGTAGAAGAGACAATCAAGTTTGTACTATGACTTTTCCTGTCTGTTTTACAAATAGGGACTATGTCTCATTTCTACTCACTATTGCCTGGTGAAGTCCAACCCCATCCAGAAGTTGACAAAAACTGCAGATGCTGATGCTACTAGGTTTATATGCACCCACAAAAAACTTTATCTCGTTACTTCTGCAGTCTTCTTGTGGCTAGACATGTTTAAATTACTTATGTGCTATTTCCTGGTCAGTTTGACTTTCCAGTTTCTGAGGAAGAAGTCACAACTGGAAGGCAAGAGAGGAGTTTTGGAAATGCGAACTTGTCACTGGGAAATGTGTCAGTTATCTTTTAGTAGTTAAGAAGCAACTACCTTTTTTTTTTTTTTTATCCCCAGTAGTGTAAAGTCTAACGTATGAGTGTAGGAGGAGCCACTGTGCACTTTGACTGAAAGAGAGGTCCTAGCTTTCTCCCTTCAAAGGGTTGTAGCAAACTGACCTGCAGCTGAGAGGAATTAGCAGTGACTGTTAATTTCAGGGACAGGCAGTCAAGACAAAATGCAATGAAATCAAGGGAAGTTTCCTAACCCCTTCAGGGAGACTAATATGGCCAGAACTGCTAAGCTATGTTAAAGCTGACCCAGGAATGGGTTTCTCTTTCTCAAGGTGGCTCCTTGGAGTTTCTTCTACTAGATTATTTTCTAAAGCAGAAATAGGGGTGATGGCTTTCTTTGTACACTGATGCGTGGGGGATTGTGAGATACCAGGTATACCTCCTGAAATACTGTGAAGACCTTTCTTTCTCACATAAAAAGTAAACTATTACTGCATTAAATTCAAGAATAATTTATGTTGGGGAGGTCAGTGGATTAAAAGTAAATTGTAGCCCCCATTAAGTGTTGTGGTTTGACATTTGGATATGTGAATGTAGAAACTGGTATGACAGCTTCTTGTTTTATTTTAACAGCAGAGGCAGCTAACATTATTCATTGGTGTGGTATGAAAGCTAAGGCTGTCCCTGACAGCATGGGGACAGATGCTTAGACGGCAGACTGCTGAGGGCTAGAGGTGTAAGAAACATGGCTGTGATAATCCATGAAATTTGTTATTACCTGAAATTGTTATGGAATGTACTGAGATTATGTACAGAGGTTCTGTGGGAAAAATAGATTTCATATATAACATGGCACACCTGCTAATATCTCTTCAATAAGAAAAATGGCTTATATGCTCTACCTGAGCCCAAAACTAAGGTCCAAATAGTAATAAAACTGAAGGGGATTTTTATCCTGATGCCTGAAAGTTCATCTTCTTGAAAGGGACTGAGTGAGACAACATACTGCTGCTACCACTTGCACCACCGTCTAGGGATGGTGGTGAAACCTGTCTGTATCCGGGGGCCCACAAACTGTCATATGGGGTCACCTGCTGCATTTCCAAGAAAGCTCGTTTCAACACAGGATTCAGTGGAGCAGAGATTAACTTTCTGAAAATGAAAAGGACAGATAGAAGAAGAGGAACTGCTTATTAAGTATGCACATTTCAGATGGAACTTCACACTCAGTAGAAAGATGTTAGATTGCTGTTAGCTCTCTGGAGCGCTTCTGACAATGTGTTATCAGGTCATGTTTGCATGACAGTGGCAACCCATGCAGGAAACATTAAGTCATATGACTTCTAAGATGGAATCAATCAAGTGAACAGTACAGATCCTGAAAACTAATTTCACCTTCATAAGGTCTAGTTACTGTGTGGCAGACATGAAGTTAGTCAGCCCCATTTCAGTATGACCAGGTTCAGCGCTGCATTGAGAACTTTAATGAACCGATACTGTAATATGTGTGAAAGATGACACTGAGATGAATTAATGAAAAAACAAGTCCCCATGAAATATGAACAATTACCGAAGGCTTCATCCCCCACTTAGCTCACATAAAATGACCATTTAAAAGGCCTTTGTCTTGTTAATCATTTACAAGTTTGTGTAAGGTTTTTCATTTTCCTTAAGTAATATTAGAACTGCAAATGAGGGGCTGACACCAACACTTCAGAGTTTTTATGACGCCAAGGTAACAAGACAATGTTAAACAAGGAGAATTAATTTTCCTATGACTCTTCTTACTGTCACAAAATCATTAGCTCATAGTTATTGAGTATATTCTGAAAACATGAACAGACCTCAAGGAGAGCTGATCATCCCTGCTGTGAACAGTGAAATAATTTTGTGACTATTGTAGTGTTCCTGGATGAGAAATAACTGGAAACAGACATTCTGTAGCACTTGCTTCCAGACAGTTTTAATGTTATTTTTGCTTTAATCAGAGAAGGTATGCTGAGAAAAAAACCTCATAAATCAAATCATGTAACTGTTAAGTCTTCAGTTAATTTTGCCCACTCTGTTATCAAAACACAGCTTTTCTGGATAAAGTTGTTTATAACTACCATTTTTGAAGGCTGTTATCCTAAAGAAGTTTGAGAAATGTTCTCAATTCATGCAAGAAGCTCTGGGATAACACCAGAATAACTCTGGATGTATTCTTCCAGGGTTTGAGAAGGCTGTAATGGATGGGGTTTGAGTTCTTAGACAAGCATTTAACATCATTTTATTTAGTGAAATAAGCTTTCTGATCATTCTGGTAATTCAATTGCCATTTCATATGGCTGTATATTCTTGAGCGCATTTTCACAAAGATTGCTGTAATGCCTTTATCTGCTACAACACTCAAGTAGAGCATGGTATTGTATGTCACTGTGTGTTTTAGGACACTAAGCTTCATTTCTGTGTCAATACTATCATGTGACAGTTATCCTTCCCATGTAAAAGAAACATCAGCCTGTTATGGATGTGATGGACAGCTGATCTATTTCTCCTCCGTTCCTGTCTTCTCTATGAGTGCGAAATTTTATAAGCTCCACCGGTTTCTTATACTCTGCTTGTTGCAAATAAGGAACTAACAACTACATGGGGAAAGAGGTAGTTTGAATATATAAAGAGGAATAAACATTTTAAAATACTCTTGTGTACTCTTTAATACTATTTATGAACTGGTAGGTTTTGGTTTGAAGTCAGGTTTTCCTAATTGACTTCTAAGTTTTGATTCACATTTTTGTTTAGCTACAGCTATCAAATTGTGCACAAACACTGGAAAATTCCAATGTTCAAGGATAGAAATTTTCTTTAGAGACATGCTCCTTCATATTGTACATCACACCAGGCATTCTGTTTTATCATCAGAGCCAATTTATTCATTTCTGATGGTTAAAGAAATATTGTCCGTTGAATACTCTTTGGACTATCATTTTACACTGCAACAATGTGTTTGAAACCCTGAATCAAGCACCACACTTATTCTGTATCACTGAAAAAGAAAGCCATTTTGGGGCAAGGCATTATATCAACATATACACGCACTTCTTTTCAGTGAATAGTGACTTAAATATTCTTTTTGCCTTGTTCACGTATATTATTTACATGTTGAAAATCTTGTCTCTTATCAAAAGTTTAAAGAGCTGCACATGATTTTGAGTCCAAGCAGGCACTGTGTTTTTCACTTTGAAATACTGTTTTTAAATAGTGCAGTCCTTATTCTCTAAATGCGTATTTCTGCAATAAAAATGAAAATAGAGACTGCATTTCAATGATAAACTTTAACTGGTCTTGAGAGGCAAAGACAGTTTAAAAAGTTGCCCTCCAACTATATTTTCCTCTGTGTTAAACTAACATTTGTTGGGACCACATTGTACAATGACTAATGGAATGGACCTACATTTGAAAGACAAAGCAGCAACACACTAACAAACAAAGAAGGATCGGGAATAGTCTGTGAGAAGACAGGAACATCTTTCATATCTTGCAATTACAGCTCAAGGCCTCCTACTTAGCGGCATTGTAGTTAAGGTATTAAGGCAGAGTTACAAATTTTTGGGGTTAATTGAAAGATGTCTGCACCCCAGTTGTGTTTATTAAACATTTAAGATCTGTATTTGTGATTATAGTGACATTTTGTTTTTTGTTTTTGCTTTTAGTCACATTACTCATAGCACAAGGTTTGTTGAGGATTTTTATCCAACTGCTTTGAATCAACGTGACCTTACTGGATCTCTAGAGAGGGATTAGGTAAACCATGTTATTAACTTTTTTTTAAAAATGCCAAATACATATTCTAATGTGTCAAATACATATTTTTATTTCAGTAATGGCTGTCAATAGGAAGTGTAGAGATTACTGTTCTTTTCAGTAGGATACTACTTCTTTTTAAAGCCTTTTATGTACTACAACAACATAAAACCTGGAATTTAACTCCAGTGCCAAAATTATCCCAAAAGAATATACTCTGTAAATAGGAAAAAGAAAACACTGATTGAAGTTATTATTGTTTTTTTAAACACTGCAAAAAAATTAATTGTTGACATTATTAGTGACATGAGGGAACATAACTGGTTTCTGGAATTCTTTGTTTCTGGTCTTCCACTTATTATTTCTTGCCACCTTTCCCCACATCTCCCTCCTGGTTTTTTTTAACCTCATATCCATACAGGTAACCTTATTTACCCTTAAGTGGAAGAGCAGATTTTCATTTGTTTGTTTCTTCTTAAGAAATTCAAACACTATGGACCATATAGGCCATTAGTGATGTAACAGTACCGAGTTACATGAATCATAGAATAGTTTGGGTTGGAAGGGACCTTTAAAGATCATCTAGTCCAGACCCCCTTGCTGTGTACAGGGTCATCTTTCACCAGATTAGGTTCCTCAAAGCCCTATCCAACCTGACCATGAACAATTCTACACATATTGACACTGTTCCAGTGTATCACCACCCTCTTCTTTGTATCCCATCTAAATCTGTCACTGCCCTATGTCCTGTCGCTACACGTTCTGGTAAAAAGTCTGTCTTCATCTTCCTTGTAAGCCCCCTTTACATATTGAAAAGCTGCAATATAGAGCCTTCTTTTCTCTAGACTGTATAACTCCAAGTCTCACAGCCTTTGTTCACAGGAGAGACATTTCAGCCCTCTCATCATTTTTGTGGCCATCCTCTTGGCCTGTTCCAACATGTCCATGTCCTTGTATTTCGGGCCCTGGAACTGGATACAGTACTCCACATGGGGTCTCATGAGAGAGGAGTAGAGGTGAAGCATCATTTCCCTCACCCTGCTGGCCACACTTCTGATGCAGATCAGGATGTAATTTGCTTTCTGGGCTGTGAGCACACATTGCTGGCTCATGTCCAATTTCTATCCACTAGTGTCCCCAAGTCCTTCTCTGCAAGGATGCTCTTAATCATCCCCCATTTTGTATAAATCCTGAGGATGGTCCTGATTGAGGTGCAGAACTTTGTACTCGGCCTTGTTGAACATCATGTGGTTCACATGGGCCCACTCCTCAAGCCTGTGAAGGTCCCTCTTGATGGCATCCCTTCCCTCTAGCAAGTGAACTGAATCAACTGCATCATTCAGTTTGGTAGTGTCTGCAAAGTTGCTGAGGATGCACTCAATCCTACTAGCTATGTAATTTAAGAAGAGATTAAATATTATTGGTCCCATTGTGGACACTTGAGGGACACTACTCATTTTCCACTGGGACATCCAGCCATTAATTGTAACTCTTCGGACATCTCCATCCAGTCAGTTTCTTATCCATCTAACAGTCAATCCATCCAACCCATATCTCTGCAGTTTAGAAGTAAGAATGTTGTAGGGATCACAAATGAAATTGGACCATGCATAAATCTGACACTTTACACTTAAGTAAAGCAAGGATTTATTATACCATTCCCATTACAAGCTTTTTGATCATCTGTTCTGCTTAATTATTTTGCAGTACTGAGACTCACTCAGTTATGGTGACATCCCTATTCTTGTAATTGTAGAAGGTTAACAACATCTACAAATAATCATTCAACAAGAAACTTGGAGAAATAAGTGAAGAGAAACTCCTCACCTCTTCCTTCTGTAGGACACAAACCTACAATCTCATGTCTGAGCTTCACACAGGGTTAAATTCTGAAGTAATTTTTTTACTGTTGGAAAGTGTGATCTTGTGTTGATTATTCAAGTCCTGTAAGAGGAAACTCATGCACACAAGTCTGCCAGCCTCACTTGGAAAACTGTCAGATGGAATTAGTTGCAAGCATTTGGGTAAGCAAGGACAGTGTGTTTTAACTTTCAAGATTTTAATTCTTAGTGTTTTTTCTAGCATGTTGAGTTAACATAGCATGGAGCCTGCTTGTACTACTTGAAGCATTTCAGGATCTAGAGTGGTAAATTTTCACTTGGCCGGCTGACTGTCCATTATCATTGACTTGTACTTGATCTATATGTCTTCTTGCACTATCTAGTTCTTAATAAGAGAAGATGGCTTCCCCAACACTTGTTATACAGGGAACAAAACTCTCATGTTAATCCTTGATTGTTTGGTTTTTTTTCAAACTCAGAATTTAATTTGTTTAACCTTTTTCTATTCTTAATAACTTCTAAAACTTTAATTCCATTGAGGAAACAAATAGTGGTGTTAACTCTCAGGAGACTAAAAACCAAAGCACAAGACATTTTTTTCCAACATAAACCATTGTCTTTTTCTCATTAGCTGGTCTTGGCTTCTACCATATTCCAGCAACATTGTTGCTGCTCTAACTGTCTGGCAATCTGACTGGTTTTGTGTGTGCATGGGGCCAAATTCATCTCTGGTTTAACTTCATAATCTTCAAAAGAGTTCCACAAGCATGAATTTCATGCATAATGTTTTCTTTTTCCAAGGCACTGCATTGATTTACTCAACAGGAAAAACATGAATAAAGGCATAAAGTATGTATTTGCCATGATTATATAGAAATATTATGTCACTTCTAACAAAACGGAATAAGATTTTCAAGTACAGAATAAAAGTGCGGTTTTCATTCTGTATTAACTTAGCATTTACACAGTGTTTTTATGACAGAAGGTCTAGTTATGATGAAATAAAGTACCTTATTTTGAGATAGTAACAGAATGACTGAAAAGTGACATTACTGGAAAACAATGGAAATTATACAGCATCTTGTGCTAGCTTCAGTACTTGATGGTAGCTAAACTTAGTTTAATAACTGGAATATAAAATTGAAATTCTAGTGAGATTGGTTAAATACACTAAAGTTGCTTCAAATAAAATAATCTATAAGAAGCCCCCTTCTGTAGCATTGCCGTATAAGGATTTAGATTCTTCAAAGATATGGAACAGACGCACAGAAATTTGAAGGAGAAAAACAGAAAGCAATGTAAAAATTCCTGGAAAGGGAATTACTGCAGTTAGGAGATGTTAGAAACAACAGATTCTTGTGGTCTGAGCTGGATGATCCATGAAACAACTTGGCAGCCCTGGAGGAAAAAAAAATAAATTGTTCTTAGCTTGTTGAGCTGAGGTGAATTGTTTTATTTACCAGATTAAAAAAATACGTAAAGAAGATAGGTAAGAATGAATGGGAAGTGTGTGAACCTAATAAGAGCTCGAATGCAGTTTGAGAGGGAGGATATGCACCCCTTAAAAACCTGAAAGAGTGTTTCCTCAAAATAATCAAACATCTTCATTATATGATTTGGACCCAGTTTTCTATTTGGAATGGCACTGTGATTACAGCCAGCATAATTATGAAATTGCATTTGTAACTCCTGGATTGATTCAAGGGAATGAATTCTTCAGCCTTGAAGAAGTGCTGTCACTTTTCTCTGTAGTCTGATGTAAATTCCCTGTCATATATTTTTCCATTGACTTTTCAACAATTAGATGATATACTTCATTATAGTGGACGCTTAAAAGTGTCAGGCTGTTTCTAACAGAAGAAACCTGCTGGGTGGGGCAGAACAAAAGTACAGCAAAATTGCACCAAAATAGCGTAAGTGTGCGACTTTAACAGGGAAAGAGAATAGCTAAATAATCTCTTTGATACCTTTCATTCCTTTTAACTTCTTTGCAGATTTTTTCCACAAGAAAACAGTTTGTCTTTGAAAAAGAGTTACCAAGAAGGCAGTTGCTAAAACAAAGCTTCTGAACTAGGTTCTGCCCTAAAGACATAGTCTAGAATGCACTGCCTCACCCCAGGGGAACTGCAATGAAGTTACAATTTTTTCACTGTTGTCCTGTGACCCTCCAACTGCCTCCTCTCACTGGTAATTGCGGTTGTGTGAAGAGGAGCTGAGGAAGCAAGATTTTGCTTTCCACTGCTCTGTGTATGTCTTCTGTCCTTCTCTTCCAAGGAAGGAGTTTACCAAGGCCTCAGGTTGCTACTCTGCATAATCACATTTTATGAGTTTACAGAGAACTGCAAATAGACTCTTTCTTGATATGTAAAGCATGCATCACACCTTCACTTCCCAATGTCAAAAGCTTTAATTTACAGGGGAGTACCAGAGGTCAAATATGTTTCATATAAGCAGTCCTCTTCTGTTTTGGAGGGAGGTGTGACTACTGGACAATTTCATTGACTTCAAATTCTGGATTATTACTTGAGGGAAAATATAATTTATGGATGAGCAGACCCATGTCTCTATAGACAACCTGAGTTGTTGCAACCAGAACTACCACAGTTGAGTCTACGGCTCACCCAATTAAGAGATATTCTTATATGTATTCTGACCTCAAATTCACTGAGTTTATAGTTATTCTGCACCCAGTATAGAATAATATTTGACATGCTATGGGACAGGGGACATTTCAGATATCAACTATTGCTTCCTATATATTTTACTAGAAAAATACTAAGGATAATAAGCTACTTATTTATGAAGAAAAAACATTGTTTAATTGTTATGCATTCAAAGATAATCATAGAGATTTTGTCTGCATGCTTGTTTTGTTTTCCATACTTCTAACACTTTTATTTTTCCCTCCTGACTATAATCTTTCAGCAGTAGCTCTATGACTTAATACATTTGCTGGAGGCTTTGCTAAGTATGTCCATGCATTCCTTTACACCTTGCAAGACTGTAAATGTAATCCAATGCCAGCCTGTCAGAGGAAGCTATGGATGTGGGATACTGCAAATCAGAGGTGTGGTGAGAGAGATGAGTGTGTGCAGCAGATAACTGTACTTGATTAGCTAGATTTAAATAGTGTTGGATGAATTCGCCAGGTGAAAATAAAAATTGTCAGTTCAGTTTAATTTCATGGTGAATCAAACAAGGAAATTAGATTCTGCTACTCTGTCAGCTTGACATCTACAGCAAGTGACAATTAGAGATGATGAGAGAACTTATATTTATTCCAAAACTCTTGACTTCTTTTTTTTCTGATGGGTATGTAACTTTTATTTACCCTTGCTCTGCTGAAATATCTAAAATATTTTTATTAGATTGACAACTTGTGGGTTTCAAGAATTCATTATTTTATTAAGGTTTTTGTTTTTTTTTTTTATAGAGTACTGCAGTTAGATTTAGAGCTAGCTTGGCAATTTCTGAAGTCTGAATTTCATTGAAATCACTAGGGATCAGGCATTTCAGCCACAGGTACTCTGCATGGAATATAAGTGGTAATAGAATAGTTGTGTTAATGGCTCAAACAAGGAAAGATTACAGTTTAATGAAGTAAGGATGAAGGAAATGTATGTGGAAGAAACTCCTTTTGCTATACGTAGTCACTCAGTTCAATCCTGATTTTCTTAATTACCTTTGGAAAAAAAGTTTAAATAACAAATCAAAACACAAACACGTTCTTATAAAGCACTCCCAAAGTCCACATTCAAATTAAGTGAACTTCACACTTAAATTAGTGTTCAAACAGCGTGAAAAACCAAGCAGAACTCACGCATGAAATGTTTGTATATGAGTTGTATTCACTTCCCAGGCTATACAGTGGAGTTTGTATCTAGGAAGCCTTAGTTTTACAAGCAGTGCAGAAATACCACAAAGAAATTATTTCCCACCTTATTTTACTACTTCAGATAGAAATGCATTGTTGTCCGGCAACTGTGAGGGAGTCATCGAACAAACATAGAAAAATGGAGAAGAAATATCATCATGAGATATTCTAAAGGAAAAACACATATCCTGTAGTAACTTGCCTTACATTATAATATACTGTGAAAAAAATGTATGTATTCATGCTGCAGTTCCCCAGCTGTTAAATGAAGAAAATACTTTTTATTTCATCCTTTGCCTTGTCTGTATCTCCTTTAAGATCTTGAGTGTAGGACTAAAATGTCTCTGCACAGCAATGATTGGGAATCAAATAGTGGCAGTTTAAGTAGTCTGGGAGCTTTGCTTTGGTACCCATTGTGCTCTGTTTTTCATAAGCTAGTCTCAAACCGCCTGTTTTCATATGTAATTAAGTTTTTGTATATATTTGCCCAAATACTCATGTGGCCTAGCTGTGCTCTGCAATTTGTTCATACTTCAAAGGAGACATATAAGGTTCTCCCATATGGTCCATCTCCTACTGTCTTCACCCTCACTCTAGAATGCAAACTCTTTAATATATCTCACTATGATTATTAAGATGGCAGTTATCTATCATGTCCTGCATAACTGATGTCTGGGAGGGAACTATCCATGGTAAGCATCCCTGGATGAATTAATTTTTTCTAAAGGAATTCTTTTAAAAATGTCTTAAATCCCATATATTTAATACCTCAGTAAATCGTCTCACCTTTAAAGCTTGTT
>WUAM01000335.1:4861700-4880017 GCA_024336885.1 Actenoides hombroni | reverse complement strand
CAGTTAGTTAGAAGAACTGAGCTGAAAAGTAAAATTACTGAACAGAATTAGTTCTGTTCTCACTCAAACCAGGACAAGGAGAAAGTACAGCACCACAGTATGGAGAGAAGGCCCTCATGTCTCCCATGGCACAGATCTGGCTGGTTCTAGCTTTCAGCCTGCACTGGGTTGGGTTTATAGCAAGCCACAAAAGTTCCCCTCCGTTGAAAAGATGGGTGAATGCACAACCAGGTGGTTATTTCCACTGCCCACAGAAGGCCATGGCACAGCAGACACTCTTTCTCAGTACTGTTCTACCCAGCTGCTGCAGCCTGCAAGGCCAAGTTATGTGAGGAACTCCAGCCTGTGTCACCAGAATGCTAAGGATGGGGAAAGGCTGGTGCAAAACTGAATTCCAGGATCTTACATCAGCAGAGCCCTTGTACAGCCTGTTCCAGGATTGTTGTTGTCCAGCAGTCTAGAGTCTTCTTTGGAAGGGGCTGCCAGGTGCTGGGGACCATTCCCTTCCAGGCAATGTTCTCCTGCCACACTGCCCTCCCAGTGTGTGAGGCTCCAGCTTTTCTACTATAGCCACAGTACCCCCATCATAGACAACCTCTCCTTCACAGAAATTTCTTTTCTTGAAGAGCTACTCAAAATATCTTGTGTTGTCCTCAAGAGGCATGCTACCTCTTGCTCAGTCATGAGCCAGACACAAACTTTGCAAGAGAAGATGTGGCTCAGATGCCAGAAGCTGTTACCAGCGCGTTGGGAGTTGGTGTGGCCTAGCTGAGATATGCAGCATTCGCCTGCACAAACAATCTTAGACCACAGCAAGTGCCAGACAATGGGAATGAACTTAGCCCACAAGAAAACAGACAAGAGCCCAAGACAAATTGCTGAAGTGGGTTTCAGGTTGCTGAATATATAAAGGTTCCACATGTGGCAAATGCAGGCATTTTTTGCCTTTTAACTAGATTGAACAGCACAGCAATAATCAATGCTTCATCATGTTTCTAACTGTGGAAAGAATGTGCAATGCTGAAAGAAAAAGTTGATATATGTTGCATACTGAGCTGGTTTTTTTCACTCTGAAGTGTGAAGAAGTACTTCCCATAAAGACCTAACACAAATGGGCTTAACAGAGAAGAAATATCCAAAAGGTTCTCTGAACAGACAAATTAAAGATGAGTTACAGCTCATTAATTCTGAAAACAGCTCTTCTTGCTCTGCTGTTTGTGTCTTTGTATGAAACATTGTTTTCATTTTCCTTTTAATACTGAAGGCAGGAGACAGGATGTCTGGTGGAGTTTCACTAATCTTTGAACAACCAACAATAATAAATGGGTAGTTGTATAGTAGGGACATCCTGTGAAATCCATAACCTTGTAGATAGTGATTATCTCCAGGATCAGGACAACAGGACATCTTGAGGCATCTGAGCATGCTGAACAGGCAAGAACTGGTTTTGTGGCAAGAATAAGGATTTTAGGCTTTAGGTCACTAAAAGAACACGATGATGAAGAAGAGAAGATGAAGTAAATGATCACCAGAGGTCATGGAAGACCACTGAGGGGAGAGAAGACCCTGATCCTAATTTTATTACGCTTGCTCAGACTATGTAAGTGAATTCCAGGAACCCATTAGCATAAGAGTGCCCTTTCTAAGAAATATAATGAATATATATGCTTAGTCTGCATATAAACTACGTACCTAACTTGCATTGGGACATGCACATTTGGAGGAGTGATCCCTTGTGCATCCGGCGCCGCAAAATAAAGAATGCCTGCTTAGTAACTTCAGTTACTGAGTTTTTCACTGCATCAATACCATCATCTTATCACAAGAAAGAGACATTGCACTAAATAATAATGTCTTTTTAATTTGTCTTTCATTACTTACTATCCAGAACCTTCTGAAAACAAAACTCAGAGCTTCTTTAGTGATAAAGTTTGTATTGCACTATTTCCACACCTTTTGAATGATCTGAAATGGAGCTGTGAAATCATTCGTAGCAAATGTAGGTCATGAGGTATATTGTAGGTGTGCCTTAGCCTCAGAATGAGTCAAGGAGGAAAAAAAAGAGTTAATAAACTTCCTCAGCAAGAAAAAGGCACCTCCACCCCACCCGGCAGGGAAAGGACTGATTGCAGGTGTGGAGGAAGAGCCCAGGAACTGGGAACAGGTTTTAAAATCGAGTGCCTGGGCAACCAAGGTGGCTGCTCCTTCAGAAAAAGCACAGGCTGCCCCTGGGGAGATGTTCAGATGTAAATACTACAGCCAACGCTGTGGTTTTGTAAGTAGGAACTACTTAAAGAGCTGCCCTGGAAACCCAAAGCAAGGGAGAGGAAGTGTGGGATGATGAAGGAACTTTCTTACTTCAGAATGAAAGGATTTAGTGAACTTTCTTAATTGAGTCAGGCGGAAGTGTATGAATGATTCTACACTATAAAGCTATGTGTATAATCTGTGTAATCAGAGAGTTCTTGAATTACTGTGAGCAGAGTGGAATTTGGAGAACACTTACATAGTGGGTAATAAATGGTAATAATAATAATTTTAAAATATCTGGAATACTTTTTTTTTTCAATCTTTCCAGAAAGATCCTAACTACCATTCTGCACTAGCTAAAGCATCTGCACTGAACATTAGTAATAGTGCAGAGATAGCAAGCAGGGTTGGGGCTTTTTAGCTGATGATGAGAGATGCTTTGCATGATGGTTCAGTGGCTTTTTAACATAGTCTGGCAGATGGAAACTGCTGGCACTGCTACATGTGAGCAAGATGCTACACAGGAAAAGAACTTTTTTCAGAAGAAATCACTGTATACTAGAGACCTTGTAAAGATGACAAATTTCTTCCATGGCCATAACTATTCATAATCTCTTCTCTCTTTACAGTTTGTTTCCAGCTAAAGGTAGATGAAATCAAGACAAAAAGTCTCTAAAAATAAAAAGCTGTGCTCAAAGTGATCATAATTAATAGATGCATTATATATATTATGCAGTTAACCAGAGGAGGTAGTAGATAAGATGAGGAGGCTAAGAGAGCTGTAGCCTTGTTTTTAAGGTAATTCTGTATTTAGTACAAAGTAAGAAAGAAGGAACCTGTTTTTCCTGATTCCACATAATTCCAGTTCTGTGGTTTACTTATTCAGTCTGCCTCCCATTACGGTGCTTTAATGCACACTCATTTCTCATGCACAAAGGAAGACAGAATTGGCAAAAATTACATGTCTACCCTAGAAAACAAGCAGATGCCAGACAGTGCTGTCTCCTCACATAAAACAATCTATAAATGGAAGAAGTGACTTTCTTATTTTTCATGACCGTTCATACAAAAAAGCATTTCCAAGTGTTTCTGTGCTGATTTGGAGTGAAAGGGACAAACAGCACATAAGAAAAAAGAAATTTCATACAACACAGAAACTCTAATCATCCCTATGTGACACAAAAGATTTCCAAAGTAATATGCACAGATCATTGAGAATTTTCAGATTCAAATGTCTGTGAAATTTAGGCAAGAATCTTTAGATTCATAGCTTTGGACACGTGTGCCTAAATTCCTCATCTATGTCCCACTGAAGACCAGCTACTTCTGTGGGAGCTCTTGAATCACTTCCTTACTTTGTAGGAAGAAAAAGCAGTGTGTTTTGCTGCCTGCAGACTGTTCCATCTGTAAGCATGCTGTTTACCAACCTGTAAACTACTTTGGATCTACCAAAAAAAAATTGTAAGTTATTAAAAAAAATAATTAAATGTTGTTTACCTTCTTGCTGAAGAGGTTAAATGAAGAGCACAACAGCTGAGCACTGGAGCACGTTCTTGTGAATACTGTATTACAAAAATCTCCCACCCTCTTGTGGGGAAATTCAGCCTCTAACAAATTGTTAATAACAGTAGCATGTTGCAATTTAATGCAAACACCATCATCATAAAGTTTCCTGCAGAAGACTGGGAAACCTGTAACTATGCTAACAGTGTTTCTCTCAAAGCTGCCCAACAAGTTTGACGGGCAATATCTGCTGGCATCATCTCCTGATTGCAATGCTAAGTCATCCCCAGATGGAAAACTGGGCATTAACACTGGAGATCCATGGCTGTACTTGTGTGTGTAGTCCTTTTCACATTTGATGGGGTCTGGCCTGGATATAGGATTGCGCAGGGTTCATGCCAGGATTCAGAGAACCCTTTTTTGGAGCTGAGCTTGCTTGCAGAAAGAGAGCAAATGAATGGGAAATGCATGAGCTATATGTTGTCTACAGCCATCTCTCACAGGTAAGGAATCAGCTTTATGCATATGGAGGAAGCTTAATTAGAGAGGGGAAGAAGTATTTCCTTGCACTGTAACAGGAATACCCAGCCAGGGGGTATTCTTTTAAACCGTTGGAGTTAAGAATAAAAGAAATCCAGGAGTTGTTGATCACATAGGTTATGTCTCCATCATAAAGTGAGATGGAAGTAAAGAGATGGAGAACATGGAGCTGCACCAGCACAGTGTTTGATTTCCCCTAATCAGCACCACTGAGCTCAGGTGCAACATGGCAGTTGGACTCGGGAATCGAAATTAAGCTCTCTGGGATTGTATGTGGCTTTGCAACCATGACAAAAATCTGTCTTTCCTTTCTCACCTCTTCTTTCTTCCTACAAAGTATAGAACTGGCTTTGGATTCATAAGATATTTGAAGTATCAGACATGATTAGGGGAGAAAGGAGGAAAGAGTAAGAAGGTGTCCCAGCACTAACTTGCCCCTCCCACACTTCCTTTCTAGTGCTGAAGTTGGGCCACCCTCTTCCTCGGGTGCAGCTCCCACCAGCTTTGCTGTTCCCTGCTCCTCTGCCAAGGTTTCATGCCAGTTGATCAGGCTTAGTGCTCCACTGCCCATCTGTAAAGAGGGATTTGTAAACAACATAAGATGAAATGGCAAAATGAGTGTTCTTGTTATCACTATTATTTTCTTTTCTTTTATTCTTCCATTGGCCATTCAATTCTTTGTTTCTCTTTTTCCTTCCTGAATGTTTCTACAGAGTTCCTTAGTCTTCTTCCTCAGTTCTATCTTTTTTTTAAATTTATTTCTGCACATTGGCTTACCATGTATCTTTTTTGCTGCTGCTTTTTAAGTCCTAGCCTCTTTTCAGCAGCAGTCCAAGTAGTTCTAAGTATCTTTCAAGACTTTGCTTCTTCCAATCTCTGTGTTGTCTCTCTCCCTTCTATATTAACATTGTTCCTCCAGTGATTTATTTTCCTTGCTCTGTACATCTATTTCCTCAGAACTTCCTTGACATCAGTTTAACTGATTTGCCTCAGAGAATGTCAAAGTATGTGCAAATTCTGGGGGTTTCTGGCCCTTAGTGTTCAAAACTGTACTGCTTTTCCAGTGGGGCCAATTGGCTCTACATAGCATTTTTCAGTTTTCAAACCTAAACTGCTCTTCCTCACGAACAACTTTTTATTTTATTTTTTTTTACCACAAGAAATTAAAATGTATCCTTTCTCTTCTACAAAATGCTGGGAGCAGGCAGTGGTCAATGACTGTGCAGCTGAACAAGTGATGATTAAGAATATAACACTGCAGTCTGCAACTGCCTGCAAAAGCCAGACACAGCTTGCTTTTTTCCGCCTCTGTCACCCATCACTGGATAGTAATGCTCTGTTGAAAGGTAAGGCGGAGTAGCTTGGTGATCTAAGAAAGTGCTCATCTATGTTCATTTTCTCCATCGTAACTAACACCTAGCAGCACCTGTGTGTTCCTATACTCAAGCTCCCACACACATTTTCCCATGTCCTCCCACGCAATAGTTTCTCAAGCCAGCCTTACCGATACTTCTCCTTCACATGCTGCAAGATGGAGAGGTTTCATGCTGAGACTGGTAGACAGAAGAGGCAAAAGTGAAAAATGAACCTGAGCTTTTCATGGGCAAGCTACATTTTTATAAATGTTTGCATTTTCCTTCTGGAGACAACTTTGTAACTTTAATGTCTGCTTGCCTTGCACAGGCTGGGATACCTTGGCATTAGTCAGGAGGTAGAGAAAGATGATCCCCAACCTGAGGCAGTGTTTCTCTTTGCTTTCATGGGATAACCCTTCCTGGAAAAGCTATCACAATGCATCCACTGAGAAGACATGCTTAAATTTGTGAGGATGTGCTAAATGCTCTGATCAGCATTTAGAAAGAGTATGACCACCACTGAATGAAGCCTAGCTCCAGGACTGGAATGTTTTCAGAACCTGAAAAAGATGAAAGATCTTTTTTCCTTCAGGAGGGATCAGGAAATCTGCCAGACGTTTTCATCACTGTAGCAGACTAGCACAGATGTAGCAATAAGTGTGATATGGCCTTCTGGACAACTGGAACTACCTGATGAAGAGTCAGTGCCCAAACAAGCTGCACAGACTATAGGCAATCAGTCCATCTTGCATATATACGGACAACCTGTGCAGGTGCTTAGTCTAACCCTGACTCACCTTCTACAAGACAACCAACAGAAATCCTGACCCCAGCCTCCAAAACAGATCAGACAATGATGGAGTGTATAATATATTTCCCAGTGATTCAGCTGTCCGTAAAGGTATTGAGGTGGTAAAGGCTTTTGCAGACAATTCCTTCTCCGGCAGGTTGGGCTGCAAAGTAATTGTTATATTTTGCATTCTTCTTCTGAGTACTAGCCATGTATCAGGACACTTAATGAATAACAGCAAAGACGCACACAGGTCTGCAGGGTCTCATCTCCCATTTGTTTTGGTGGACGTTAGTCCCTTCAGTGCCTTCAAAGATACAGGCCAATGACACCAGTTACACCACTGATATTAAAATGTGTTAGAGACCATTAAAGGTCCACAGAGGGAAGGAAATGTGTAAAACCACTGAATCATTGTGACTAAAGGCTTCTCATGGGTTGGCAAGGTCAAGAATCAAAACAGAACTTCTGTCTCCAAAATCAAAATAACCACTGTGTTGTTTTACAGTGTTAGAAGCATGCATATTAGGAGTTGTGTGTTCCCATATAGAAATCTCTTTCCAGTTTCTTTCTGACTTGAAGCACCAGAAGGAATTCTGTAGTAAAAAGCTCCCATTTCCTGAGGATACATAATTGAATTCTCTGTATATTGTGACCAGTTAGTAACACAGTCCTTCCAGGGAACTGTCATCATGTGGTCCAGAAGGGCAATCCAGACATTGATTCAGTTTCTTATTTTGACTCTGTGACCTAAGTTAATCTGTACATTTCCATTTCTATTATTTATTGGAGGTCAGGAGTGAACACTGACACTGTCACCAAACACACAAGACTGAACACGCAGACTATGATGGAGGTATGGCAGACATTTGACAAGGGTTTTATAGGGCTTTATTGTGAATGGTAATTAGGTAAACCAGTACTGAACATATGCAGCAGGCAGTCTTTAGATAGAAATTAAAACTGATTAGCAGGATTTCATATGGAATTTGGAGACTGGTAATTACAATATTAATCTCACTCAAGTTGAAGTCCTTATTACTTTCTCATGCCTCAGACATTAGGTAACTGTATGAAGTCTCCTTAATGCTGAGTCCAAACTAGAAATGGCAGATAATCTGTGTGTGGAAAGTGTGGCACTAGCAGTATTAATACAACTGTTTGTTGTTACCCTAGAATTGCATAATGTTCTTTTTCTCAGGATATATACAACAGGGCTCCTTGTAGCTACAGTTAACTGGTTCCATCTTCCACGTCTGAAGAGCAATGAGTCAAAAAATCCCATACAGCAGAGTACAACCTCCCCAGCCTACAAACTGACATAGCTCACATTGGAGTCTTCTGAGTATATGTTTTGTCACCATGATTATTGCCTCCATCCATAGATCTCAGAGCAGCTGCTGTTTCACAGATGCAAACTCTGATGCTAGACTGAATTGTCTAGCTATACTTCAGAACTCAGGCATTGTTTCACTGGGCACTGGCAGGGTCTGGCACAGCACTCTGGACTACCAGAGTGTAGAGAGACACAGAGAGCTATCACACTACATGTCCACACTTTCCCCTTCTAGGCAGTCAGAATCCACAGAGTGTGGGTCCCAAGAAACATTAGTTTGTCTAGGGAACAGGAATGTAGCTCTTCCTCCCAGAGCCCTTTCCAACTCCTGATCAATCTAAATCAGGCTCTCAGTTCACTTAGTTTTGGGAAAAAGATGTCACAGAGGAACAAAATATACTTATTGTTGAGGCTGGGATACTTATCAGCAAAACTGAATGTGTTCTTCACATAGGGGATCCTTCAGCTTAAGGGGATGAAACATAAAGAGATAAACTAGTTCTGCTGCATACGTAAGTACATTATATTATTCAGCTGATACATGAAACTCTTAGATGTCCTTTCAAAGGTGATAGTCACTATGACAAGCTTTACAGGAACATTCACTATCATAAATGTAATTGTGTTTTCTTATAATGAATACTCTCTGATTATGGGGAACAGAATCGGCCTGAAAGAATCACATTGCGAGTTTTGTTGTGCCTAAACAAAAAAATAAATGGGTGATCAGCTTTAAATTCATCTTTGTGTTGCAGAATCCGATATCCTGGTACCTCTTGGGATTCTCCACCTTGTTCATTTACTTCCAAAGAGACTTTGTGGATGATCTTTGACAAAACCACACATTTTGTCTCACACATCTCAGAGAAATCTGATGCACTCTCATTGAAGACATTTGTCATTCCCAAGCTTTCCAGAAATGGCTTCAGGTCATAATCACCTTCCACACTGAACTTTGGAAGAAATACATTCACTTTGGTGTTGGCCATCATGCTGGGATTGGTCCACTGTAATAATGTCTCAGGGGTGAGTGCCTTTTCCAGCTAAACACAAAGGAAATTAATGAGCAGTCCATAGAAAGAGAGAAAAAACAAAAGACCATTCCTAAACTTTCCACTCCTGTCAAGACCAGAAAATAAAGATCAAAAGGCAACCTTTGCTTTTGAATTGACAACTGTGGCATTCAGAGTTACCATATTCTCAGTTATATCAATGCAAGTATGATTTAATCCACAGGACAAGCCTCTGGGGAAACTCCACTGTACATGGAACTCTGACTGTTAGCCTCTTATAAGCTTCTGATAGGCAGTCACCTCAACAGCTGTATGAAGGAACCTGAGAAAGACAGTTTCTACACGTTACACCCAGACAAATGGCTGATGCAAAAGTCTTGATTCCTGACCCTACAGAGTAATTAAATTGCTGGTATTTGGAACAGAAAAAGACTCTGGATCCTGATCTTAATCAAACATGCTGCTTTTTGAGCAATTTTTTAAAAATTAGGACGTAAGGAGGCAGAATTTGGGGCCACAACAAATTGGTATCAGGAAAGGCCTCTCTTGCTATTTAAGATATGTGTGTTCTCTAATTTAATCCTACATATAAAAGTATCCTAGAAGCCCAAAGGCAGATTCCTCCTGCCTTTAAAATTCATGTCTGGTTGAAGCAAATTACAAAGGAGACATCTGTATCTTAATTCTCAAACTTTGAAGAGAGGTGAACGTAGGTTCTAAAGTTTTCATAGAGAAAATGACATAAGAAATACTTGCCCTTTAGGAAATGCCTTATTCATTTTTAAATTTATGTGCAATTGTAATAAAATATCCATCATTTTCAGGCACCTCTGACCAAAATTAAAACTTAGAGAAGTGTAAGACCTCAGTAAAATAAATTACAGATACAAGTCAACTGGAAAAAAATGAGGATAACAGACTAATTAATGCCAGAGCTACTGAGTACCCAGTAAGTATGACTTTAAGCACTTTACTATAGCAAGAGCAAAAATCTTAAGATGAACATTATTTTTGGTGTCCATATTTTCAAATTGATGCAGATTCCTAAAGTGCATCAAGGGCACCTTCTGCACTTTACTCTGTCTTTTGTGCACATTTGTTTCTAAAACAAAGTCTTGTTCACAGCCTCACATTTGGCCACAGTGGAAACAATGATGTCACAAATATGAGATCAGGCATAGAGAAACAGAATGAGAAGATAAATTGACAGGAGAGTTACTTTTTGTTATCCTCTATATGGCATCTAAATAACAAAACCCATTCATAATCATATGTCATTACAAGTGGGACTGCTTCCAAGGGAAGTATCATACCAATACTATTTTTTTTCTCTCACCTGCTCCAAGCCAGTGGTCTCATCTTCTATCTCTTTGGGTAGCAGAATGAGCATGCTTATATGCTTGTTAAGGCATGGAAGCTCAAGGATGGAAACATTTAATTCTTTTACATAGCCCAGACAAAAAGTAGCTTCCAGATTCATCATTTGCACTGGTTTAGTTTCAGTCTGCAAAACACAAAGGAAACAATCTAGCATTCCTTTTAATTCACAGATAAGATGGAGAGTGAGCAAAGTTTGTAAGCTTGAGTGGAAGTGGTTCACTGAGTTACCATCACAGAATCTGTTGGTTTTTATATGTAATGAAACCAGCTGTAAGAGACCCTGTTGGCTTTTTACAGTAGGCAACTTTCCATAAATAAGTGGAAGAGAAGTCTACTTAATACAAGAGCAACATACTGGGCATATGCCTTAAAAGCAAAATTTACATAATATCAGTGCCCCTTCATGTTTGCTTCACTGAACTCTACAAACTATACTGTCTACATGGCATCATAATGCCAGTAAGTGTCAAGCCCTGAGCACATGTCAATAGTGAAGGTCAAGCTGTTTATATGAATAAATGGTATTTTGATTCAGGAGCTGAAACAGAGTAAGAAGAAATTTCAGGCTTACCTAAAGCCCTATGTCTTTGCTTTTCAGGAATGAAATGAAACAAAACAAAACAAAACAAAACAAAACAAAACAAAACAAAACAAAACAAAACTCTTTGTTTCATAGGGAAGATTTACAAACTCTTCTGTTCACCTGGAAACTCATTTAAAACTCAAATTCAGTTGAAAAATGTCACTTAAAAAAAAAAAAAAAGAGAGATGTTTTACTTAAAAATCTTAGTGTATCATTTTAAAATTATTTTAGCTGAAACTGTTGGCTGAAATGGTAATTTCTGAGTATTTTAAGTGAACCTGAAACTCTAACTTCTCTCATGCACATATTATATGTATGAATATATTTGGAGTATAATATTTTTATCTCACAAATGTTGCCCACCTTTATATCTTGGTTTAAAGACGACTATCTAGTCACAATATTCATCACTGGTCACAGATTCTTGAAGGCAACAGACATAGTTGCTGCACCCACTCGGACCTTGTGGCTAAGCCAGGCTGATATGCAGAAGATCACAGTCCTGAGCCTGACTGGAAAGAGAGAGTTTGATAGGGTGCCATCCCTAAAGAAGAAAGCACAGGGCCAGGCACCTAAGGATATATTCAAAGATACCTCATGGGTGTAATGTTTCACTAGCTCTGTGACCACAAGAAATGAAATGTTTTGTGCTACTTCACCCCTGTTGGTTTTGGGATGTAGCCTCTGGTACAAGATGCAATTTCTTGGAAGACGCTACCCACGAGAATATGCATAGCCTTGTAGGCAATGGCTGCTTCTGATCACTTAGACTCAGCTGCTGTTGTCTAAATATACTATCAGGACAGTTGGTTTTCACACTGGGCCTTTGAAAGACGGATATGGAAGCACCAGCAAAGTTTTAAAACAACATGACAAGCAAGTTTGTTTAGGGACCTTTGCAACAGCATATAGGTTTAGAGTCTAAGAATGCCATGGCAATAATAAACATTTCTTGTTTTCTCTTGTTGGGATTTCTTTAGCTCAAAGCTTGCATTTTCTTGAGTGGAAACAGTACTGTCTCTCTCTTTCTTTTTTTTTTTTATTTTTTCTTCAGAACCTACCTTGTTGACTTTAAAAGGACATTCCTTGATTTCTGCCACTGGGAACTTCTTCATCCAGTTTGTGACAAAATAAGCTGCATTAACTAGGAGAATCTGAGTCTGGTCACTTACACTATCCTCGTTCAAAATATTCTCCATTTTGCCTATGAACAGGTTTAAGACAATTGTTAATACAACAATATATTATCAGTATATCAATTGCTTCAACTGAATATGGAAACATTTCACTGAATTAAAAAAAAATAAAATAAAATGTGTTCTGTACCTCACAGATAAAAGATTTTGATTCAAATGGAAACCTCCAAAAAGAAGCACTTAAAACCGCAGCTTAATGTTTGAAATGAGTTTTGAGGTTAAGGCCTTCCAAATGACACGTTTTCTTGGCTTATATAGCATGAAAGCAAAATATGGCTACTATTCTTGTTCAGCACTGTCAAGAAGGTACTGAATTTTCAGTGAAATTCAACAGGTGTAAGCACTTGTGATTTGGAAAGAAGAATTTGAAGGGAAGTTCCAGACTAGCAGCTAGTCATTTCAAGACTGATACATGAGAATAAAATAACCAGAATAACAAAAAATGCTGCTCTGATTACAGTTCATAACCAAATACTGCCACAGACTTCCAAAAAAAATATGGAAACATATAGAAATATTCAAAGAAAATTGTGTCGCTTGGTTTTAGACCTGTCCAAGCACTGCCATAAAAACCACTGAATTCAGAGCACTGAGGAGGCAAGTCCTGCCTCCATGCATGAATTGCACAGGAATGACAAGATGCTTCTACATGGGCACCTATGCCAGCCTGGGAGGACCAGGCTCATGCACTCATATTTTCATATTTGTGCCACACGAGGGCAACAAGCAGTAACCATCTCCAGAGTGACTTCTGCACAGGCTGCAAACAGGGTCTGTTATGCATGGGCCAAGGCGGGACCTCTGCCCCCCACAGACCATGCAGGCTCTGCCCAGGGACCCCCACAGTCACTGTTTTTCTTCTTTTACTCAGGCCAGTGGTTGGTGGCTCAGCAGTACTGAAGGAAAAATGCCAGCAGCCTCAATTCCACAGGAAGGCAAATAAGGGAGGCACATCTGCTTGTGGCATGCTTGTAGGCAAAAGCAGCTGAGCTGAGCTATTAATTAACAGGCTGAAATTCAGAGTTCAGCAAGTACTTCCCACTAAAATAAAACTTTCCATAGGAAACCAGCGCCTGAGTTTGATGTATTGATGTCAGATGTTTGTGAAGCTCCAGCGCCAGGAGTTGTTGTTCTCCTAAACTGTCCTGCTGCATTCAAATGTGAGTAGCTTTCCTCAAAGTTAGTGCAAGCTCAGTCTCACATTTCACAGAATCACAGAATTGTAGGGGTTAGAAGGGACTGCTGGAAATCATTGAGTCCAACCCTCCCTGCCAGAGCAGGATCACTCAGGGCAAGCCACACAGGAACATGTTCGGGCAGATTGTGAAAGTCTCTAGAGAAGGTGTCTCCACAGCCCCTCTGGGAAGCCTGTTCCAGGGCTCTGTCACCTCACAGTTTTTCATGATGTTGAGGTAGAACTTCATGTATTTCAGTTTGTGACCATTGCCCCTTGTCTGGTCGCTAGACACCACTGAAAAGAGTTTGGCCTCATCCTTTTGGCACCCATCTTTTAGATAGTTATAAACATTGATAAGATCCCCTCTCAGATTTCTCTTCTCCGAGTCTCTCAGCCTTTCCTTTTAAGAGAGATGCACCAGTCCCCTAATCATCTTTGTAGCCTTCCACTGTACTCTCTCCAGTAGTTCCTTGTCTCTCTTGAACTCAGGAGCCCAGAACTGGACACAATACTCCAGGTGTGGCCTCACTACTGCAGAACAGATGGGGAGGAGAACCTCCCTAGACCTGCTGGACAAACTATTCTTAATGCACCCCAAGACCCAAGATACCATTGGCCTTCTTGGACATAAGGGCACATTGCTGTTTAGCTTGTTATCCACGAGGACTTCAAGGTCCTTTTCCACAGACCTGCCTTCCAACAGGCCAACCCCTAACCTGTGCTCATGCATGGGGTTATTCCTCCCTAGGTTTAGGACTCTACACTTATCCTTATTGAACTTCATTAGGTTCCTCTCTGACCAACTCACTAGCCTGTCCAGGTCTCACTTCACATTTCCACCTTTAGAAGTAGTAAAGTTAGGGATTTCAAAACAGGTTGACATTGCTAATCCTCATGAATCCAAATAGTAGGTCTAGTCCCATTACTTTTACTATGTATTTACTTCTAAAAGCATTACTAAAGAGGTGTCACACAAAGATAGCTTCTTCAGAGGCAAAGAGCATCCCCAAGGTTAAGCTATACTGACCACCAGTAAGCTCTGAAAGAGATCTGTTGATCTTCTGACGGGTTTCCTCAGGTTTTTCTTTGAACTCCACTAATTCTAGCTCCGATGGAAAAGGCCTCTTTGTGGAGTTGACAAAGTCCTGAAAGACACAAGGAACCAAAGTCATCCTTGATTAAATGCCATCATCTCAATGGCTCTCTACAGAGCCTGCGACATGAGCTCCACTATGGAGTAGTTGGGGAGTCTATTATGATGCATGGCTATTAAGTAACAGTGGGTGACAACCAGGATGCACAGATGCATTTGCATCTTGCTCCCAAGGTTGTCTTCAGTCCAGTGGTGTTACATCAGCAGCTAAAGTAACTTTGGTATTGCAGGAGTGACCATGTTGCCAGAGTTTGAAAAGATAAAACAACCTTCAGTCCAGGCCTGGGTAAGAGAGTGAACTCAGATAACAGCCACAGGCTGCTCACATCATGTCTGTGCTGTGGATGGGTATTCGCCTTTGCTGTAACAGAGGCTGAACAGCACACAATTTGATTATTGCATCATTTAAGCATGTTGATTTCTGAAACACCATTTTTAGGCTGATGTTGTCCTTGCTTGGGGTCCTACTGAAAGGCAACTTTGGGGAAAAAAAACAACCCACAACAACACAACAACCAAAAAAAAAACCCACACAAAAACACACACACACACACAAACCAACAACAACAAAACAACCAAAAAAACCCCACAGCATTTTTCTCAGTTATTTGCGAAGTCTGTAAGTTATAAAGCCAAACACGTTGTTCTTCACTTGTCTTATTTCAATGGCCAGGCTTCTGCCTCCTCAGACAGATTAAGAAAATTACAGCTTATGCAGTAATTACTTCAGTGTGTGACCTAGAGACACACTTGCACCACCATCTTTTTTTAAAACTTGTTTTTTGCTCATACTTACAATGCAAAGACCTTGACGTGCCGTAGAAATTACATTGCATTGAGAACCTACTGAGCTACTGACCTAAAGCATATTAATGAAAGAATTAGAAGAGTAGTAGTTGCATAGCTTGTGGGTCAAGCAGCATCCTCCTACAAACTTTTATGTCAGCAGCAAATATTATGTTGTTCATCATCTGAGTCTAGGCAAGTAACAATCAAAAGTGAGATAATTTATTTTAAATAACATTGCAGTCTGACACCATAACCTATCCGCAATGCTGGTCAAGCAATTCATAGCACCAGGGCTTTTCTGCAGTACTTACTGTGGTAGGATTAAGAGACTTGTCTACAAAGAGCCTTTTGACCATTTTCAGTGCAAAGAAAGAGCTGAGTTTGGAAATGTCTGAAGTTACTGTTTGAAACCCGAAAGAAACATCTTTGACGTCTTGTAAATGGAGGACCTGTTAAATTAACATAATAAAATATTAAGCATCTTTTTTATTATTATCTAAGTATTCCTAACAGTTTAGCAAATTGTAATGCCAGTTTGTGATCAGAGCTGTGGCTTTTCATATTTAAGCTAATCACCCAGCTTCTTGCTGTTATTACTCAAAAATCATTTATTTATATTACATCCTCATATAAATCTAAAAACCTGATCCTACCAGAACTTTAATGAATCACATTTCTTTCCTGTGAGCAGTACATGTTCATGCTGTTGATGTGGCTTGATCGATTAAAATTCTTTGATAGGGAGTATGTTTTCATCAAACTTCTAAAAGCCTGTCCAAAAACCTGGAGCTTTTAAGCCAGATAAATGAGGATCCCGATTAGTCTCCTTTCTAGAAGTGGGCTACATCTGTTTCAGTAGACAAAATAAGAGCTGGAGGTAGGGCTGCTCACTCACACATGGCCACATCCCCGCTACTGGGAATGACAAGTCCAGTTCTGGGAAGTGCTGGAGTGACCTAAAACTCACTGGGAGAGGTTGCTTTTGTTTGTGTTTGAAAATAACCATGTAAATATGAATTGAACTTCTAACGCCCGCTAACTGCAGGGCCTTTGATGGTGGCTGTTTGCTTACAGGCAGACTGCCCAACACTCCTCACCGGTGTCAAATTCTATGAATAAGGCATATCAGGTGTTGACAACCTTCTTTTCCCTTTGTCCCTCACTTCTGCTTTTGTCCCTGAATACGCTGTATCTTCACAGACACAACAAATTGCTGCTCTGCCTTAGCCACCTTTCAGTGTCCTCCTTTCTGCCTGTTCAGTGGGAGCAGAAGGAAATAAGCTCCCAAGGACACAGCACCAGCACAGCTCTCATAGCCAAACTCCATGGTCACTTGCTCAGAAACAACTTTCTTAACTTATTTTCTTTTGCTCAGAAAGCTTTATTTCTTAGCATGATAAGTGCAGAAAGCTTCTGTGCTCAGAAGCTGTGTCTGGGGAGAAACCTACACTACGGCAACTTCTCTACCTAGGAGAGCTTTTGGCACAAGTTTGTTAACTGATATTCCAAAGTAAGACTACCAATCTGGCTCCTTTTGTATCTAGTATTTAAAACCCAAGCATGAACTTAGGGGCACGAAGAAGCTAGAATAAGCATAGAAAATAGGAGATACTGCATTTAAAAACATAGCACTTCTTAGTACCTGCAGTCAGCACTTTTTATATAGCATTTGAGAAATACAAAATATAAACGTGCTTGTGTAACAGAGTTCCATTTGTGGATGTGTACATTGAGTTATTATGGGATGGTTCAGAGCAAATTGCAGACACAAGTGAAAATGAAATTAAGGGCAGGTTAATATTTTTAACTCTTTCATTAGAAAGACAATGCTGGAATTTTGAAATGATGAGGAAGCTGTAGGGTGTAATTTATTTATTTATTTATAATCCAGAGTTAATTAAAAATTAAAAAAATAAAAAATAAATCAAAAAAAAAACCAACCCAATGCTGCTTGGAAAAATCTGCAGTGTCTAGAGGATCTTAATGAATGTATTGCTGTGCAGCTCTGCAATTGGCACAAGATTCATTGTAAACTGTGGCACGAGTGGAGGCATAGGAAGCTGTGTTCAGGAGTACCTTTAGTGAATCACAGAATGATTAATGAGGAATTACAGGGAGGAATTCCCAAAGGAGGGAAAATTTATTCAAATATGTAGAATGTCTCTCAAAACCAAGTGATAACCAGCACACAAATGCATACTGAATTCGCTTCTCATCCACATTTAGGTAACTGCAGAAACCAAGGGCACCCTTACTGGGATAAAAAGGAACTAAACAAATCTCTGCTTACACAGAGGCAGCCAAAGAGGCTGCAAGGCTGCCTCCCTGCACCACGGAGTGACCTTGGTAACTGATTGCATCACGACTGCCATGCTGCATCATGACTGCCATGCTGCATCATGGTGTTGGAAAACCCTGAACACTGTGAGCTGCTTATAAAGAGAAACATGGTTGAAGTTCTTCCCTCTTCTGCTGCATCCGCTTCCTCTTAGTGGTATTGTGGGAGAAAGGGGAAATGTCTATGCCAGGGCTGCTAAGCACACTTGCTGGTGACAGATAATAGCAAATTATTTCAAGTTATATAAATCAGAGGCATTTTTAAATAATGAAAAAAACATTATCCAGAAAATACAGTGATCTTACCTGTGACGTGCACCCACAATCAACGTTATGCTAAAAGGACACAAGGCTTTAATGAAACTGTTGAGGAACCTGCTATGTCCTATTCTGCCTTGTATACACTTGAGAAAGCTTTTTCTTTATGTCAGATTTTCAACTTTTTTTTGTTGTGTGGGGCCCTGGAGTGTGGAACCATTTAGGAAATTTCAGATGAATAGTTTGCAGGCTGGATTACAAGGGAGAATTCCAGTAGAATACTAACAAGAATAAATAAGAAAGCCACCTCTGACAGACATGCAATTTTGCAGCCACAGAACAGGATGCTGACAGCTCACCTGTTTCATTTGGTCTGCAGTATCACCTTTTGTAGCTTTACATGCCAGAGCCAGAGACGTTGAGGTACACAGTGGGGCAAAAACAATATTGGCTGTTTTGTCCTTCTCGCATAGTTTTTTGAACATATCAACTGCAAAGGCAGTGTTTGCTAGTTGCAGAGCATCCATTGTCATCCTGAAACAGAAAAAGGAAAAAAGAGATGACTCAGAGTGGGAGAGAGGGAGAGGGAGAGGGAGAGGGAGAGGGGGGGGGAGGGGGAGAGGGGGAGGGCGGGGGGGAGGGGAGGGGAGGGGGAGG
>WUAM01000335.1:4838633-4852148 GCA_024336885.1 Actenoides hombroni | reverse complement strand
ACATTGCCTCTAACCTTAGCTTTTCCTGCAATATATTTGAAGAAGCTCTTTTTGTTATCCTTGACCTCCCTTGCAAGTTTGAGTTCCAACAAGGCCTTAGCCTTCCTAGTTAACTCCCTACATCCTCTGACAACAGTTCTATACTCCTCCCAGGTGGCCAGCCCCTCCTTCCATGACCTGTAGACTCTCTTCTTCCACTTAAGTTTGCTCAGCAGTTCCTTACTTAACCATGCATGTCTCCTGGCTCCCTTTCTTGATTTCCTGCTTGCTGGGATACACAGATCTTGAGCTTGGAAGAAGAGGTCCTTAAATGTCAACCAGCTATCATGAGCCCCTCTGCCCTCTAGTATCCTGTCCCATGAGATTTCACCCAGCAATTGCTTGAAAAGGCCAAAGTTGTCTCTCCTGAAATCCAGGGTTGTATTCCTGCTTGATATCCTGTTCGTGACAGACAAGATCTTGAACTCCACCATCTCATGATGACTAAGGCCAAGGCTGCCCTCAGCTTTCACTGCTTCAACCAGACCCTCCTTGTTGGTGAGGGTAAGATCCAGCATTGCTCCCCTCCTAGTTGGCTTCTCCACCATTTGCATCAAGAAGTTATCATCAATGCACTGGAGGCACCTCCTGCACTGTGGCTGGCTGGCTGAATAGCCCTTCCAGCAAATATCTGGATAGTTAAAATCCCCCATGAGAACCAGGGTCTGTGATTGCGAGGCTGCTGCTAGCTGTCTGTAGAAGGCCTTGTCAACTTCCTGATCCTGATCAGGTGTCCTGTAATAGACACCCACACCGGTATCACCCATGCTAGCCTGTCCCTTGATTCCTACCCACAAGCTCTCAACTTGCCCCTCATCCACCCCTGGACAGAACTGAAGACATTCCAGTTGCTCCCTCATGTAAAGAGCAACTCCACCACCTCACCTTGATGACCTGTCTTTCCTGAAAAGGACATAGCCATCCATGGCCACATTCCAGTCACGTGAGCTGTCCCACTGTGTCTCTGGAATTGCCACCAAGTCATAACCCCGTGACTGCACATGGATTTCTAACTCCTGTTTGTTCCCCATGCTGCGTGCATTGGTGTATAAACATTTCAGGGATGGAGTCGAGTATAGTATCTATACACATACAGGATGACACCATCCTTTATGCAGCACAGTGATTCAACATGTAGCAACACTGTTTTCTTCAGATGTGCCTGCTGACATAGAAGTATTACTCACTGGTGATTACTTCTAATAACACACAGGAAATTAATTTCTCATACTTACTTGAGCTCACTTTTATGTTGTTTTTTTGTTTTGTTTTTTTAGTGAGGATGTTCTTGACTGGGGTATACGTTTCATTTGGAATAAAATGAAATAGGCAGTCAAACAGCCGACAGCTTTCATTGAGAACAAAGCCTTTAATGTGGCAAATGGGAAATTAATAATCCCATGGGCTGGAATCAGGCTGTTGAGGATCTGACTATTTTCCCTAAAGGCGTTGCTCCCAACACTTAGCACCTGGCATAATGTCTAGTATAATACAAAAAAATCACCTTAATAAAGAGTTAGATTTGACTGACTACTTGAAAGAGCCTGTGAAAATAACATCACATTATGACTAGGAAGTGAAAATATAAGGGAAAATCCATATATATATAAAAGAGAAAAATTCCTCAGACATTATTTTGAAACTTTATCTTTTTCCCACCATACAAAGACATCTGTGAAACAAAAGCAGAGAGACAATGCTTTGGATTAACTACCTCTCACTAAAGCATCTGTGATCCACTCCTTCCAGGAAGAAAATTTTTGAACCCATCCCTATGTGCACTGCTAGTTCAGGGTGCCACCTCGTGAAGACACAGATAATAGTCTTTTTCCTTTGTCAGCTGCCTGCAGCACCAGCTTCCTTTGCCAGGCTCAACAGTGACTCAAAATTACGTTTGTCCCAGGAAAAAATGCAAACACACTCGCATTTGTCATGTTTCCTCAGTCTTTTTTTTTTTTCCATTTACTGATATTTTCAAATATTTGAAGTGGCACTCCCTAATATGGCTTAGCTGAATAGATTCACCTTATTGAAACCACAGTTACTGCAGATGCAAGCTCTACATATCCCCAATTTATTGTGCTTTATTGTAGATCTGCGGAGGACCTCAACTAGTTAATTACTGGCATCCTAATAATCCATCAGTAAACTCCCAACTGAGCACAGGAGCACTTTTAAAATTATCCTTCTGCATCTAGAAAAAGAGTATCTGTATGGGTACAGGATTGCTTCTGTGACTAGATTGATGTGGAAACTCTAAAGAAAGATCACATTGACATAAGGTGAATAGGCAGAAGTACCTTTCCCAAGAGGAGGAAAGGGGCCAAGCAATCCTCTCCATCAAACACCAAAACTAGTTTTAACTCAGAGCTTCATCAGTTTCTGAAAGAGATTACATGCTTTTCATTGCCCACTGTAGCAGATCTGGACTGATACACAGCTTCCCTTCCAGCTTGCTGTTGGTATTACTCCCTTAAGTGTCTCCTTATAATGTACACAGAAAGAAGGTATGAGAATTAGGGATCTTTTTCCCTCTTTCTTTTATCCATTGTCATCAGTAGATGAGTCACTGTATTCTGTAATACAAGTAGTTACGTGTCTGTGTGATTAATGTGGGTGAAGGCACACACTTTACCAGAGTTGCTTAGTGCAGTTTCACAGCCCAAATATGTGTATTGAAGGAAGATAAAAGCTTCGAATCAATATTTGTTGAAGATTTCACTGGAAATGGGCATTGCTTCACAGGCTGTGTTTACGGTGGAGGACAGAGTGAATGCTTTTATTTACCCCTGAACAGGTAAAATGAGCCATGAACACATTAATTCTTGCCTCTCCAGTTTGGCAGAGCTCTTAAAGGTAATCAAATTAGAGTGTGCATTCATATGCATTACTTGAGAGAACACACCTTGCACACTGTCTGTCTGATCTCTAAATTACAGAAGTTATACTTGCCAACTTGACTTCCAGATGTAAAATTTACAAGTAATGGTCCTAAACCCCATCTAATGTATACTGAAAGCAACAGCCCATGAAAGCAAAGGAACTATTTCCACAATCAGAAGTTGATTCAGCTCATATAAACACTAACATAGGACCACTAGACTTGCATCACAAAATGCATAGAAACCAATATTAGCCCATAGTAGGAAAAGCATTAAAAAGTTGTAAATTGTAAAAAAATTATTCTATATTTTACAAAAGAAAGTGCTAGGATTTGATAATAAAATGATGCTTTTTCACTTTCCTAGTTACACTTATCCAGGTGATAGGTAACTTACTGACAAGTAGCTTTCTTTGGTCTTTCTGAGTTTTAACTTAATAGTTCTACGGGGAAACTTCAAAGGATATTGCATGCATATTCCAGCAAGCTAAAATACTCATTAGAACAATAGCATTAGCATTCATATAATTGGAGTACGATGTAAAGACATAATCAGGTCTACAGGAACTTATGTTAATGCAAATAACATTTGCATTTCTCACTCATGAGTTGGCAGGACTCATTGAGAGGGCTTTAAATTAGGTTCAGAGGGGGAAGAGGATAAAACCAGGCTCACTAGAGATGAGCCTAGAGGTGGCATGCCAATGTTGTGGGTGAAACTGGTAGCCCAGCTCAAGTGCATCTACATTGATACATGCAGCATGGGCAAGAAACAGGGAGATCTGGAAGCCATTGTGCAGCAGGACAGCTATGACATAGTCACCATCACAGAAACATGGTGGGATGACTTTCATGACTGGAATGCTGCAATGGATGGCTATTAATTCTTCAGAAAGGATAAGCAGGGAAGGAGAGACAGTGGCATGTCTCTGTATGTTCGGGAGTGTTTTGACTGTATAGAGCTCAATGATGATGTGATTGCTTTGGTTCAGTGCCTTATGGGTAAGGATGAGGGGGAAGGCCAATAGGGCAGATATCCTGTTGGGAGTCTGTTAAAGACCACCCAACCAGGATGATGAGGAGGTGAAACATTCTACAAGCAGCTGGCAGAAGTACCAAAATCACCGGCCCTCATTGTTGTGGGGAACTTCAGCTTACCTGACGTCTGCTGGAAATACAACTGTCAGAGATGGTGACAGAGGCTGTGTAGTGTATGTCTCAACATTGCTGTACCAGTGTGGACAGACTTCAAACCACAAACTGGATGACGGTTTGTCAGAGATGGTGACAGAGCAACATTGCTGTATCAGTGTGGACAGACTTCAAACCACAAACTGGACAACAGTTTGTCAAACCACAAACTGGACAATGGTTGGACCACAAGTTAGAAGTTCCCATTTCAAATACAGAATTAACTCCGAAAACTGCAACCTCATCCTTACGCGTGTGCCCAGACCCAGGGCTTGGAAGACCACGGGGTCTAGAGACTCCTAAAGACCACCTAAGACCCCTCAGAGACAGTATTGGGCATGCGTGCTACTGTCAGGTGGTGGGTGTGGTTGAGCAAAACAGTTCCCAATAAAAGAGCAAGAACCACCAACATCAGAGGGAACATTCTCCCACTGGACTTGGATACAAATCAAACTAACAGGACACCACAGATCCATGGTGGTAGCTGTTGCAACTGACCCTCTTCTTCCTTTCTTTCCTTTCTCTCTTTTTGCTTCGCAAACTTTTTGTCAGGCAAATAAAGTCACTTGGCTCTTGACTCCATTTTGAGTCTTAATTCTGTTCCCAAGAATACGAGCAAAATCTCGCGCTGGTCTATGACTGGCACGCGCCAACAACACAGCAGAAACAGGCTAGGAGATTCCTGGAGTGTATGGAAGATAACTTCCTGACACAGCTGGTGAGCCTACCAGAGGAGATGCCTCACTAGACCTGCTGTTTACTAACAGAGAAGGACTGGTAGGTGATGTGGTGGTAGGAGACTGTCTTGGGCTTGAAATGAGAGAGTTCTTGATTCTTGCTGAAGTAAGGAGGGAGGCCATCAGAACCACTACCATGGACTTCCAGAGGCCTGACTTTGGCCTTTTCAGGTCATTGGTTGAGAAAGTCCCCTGGGAGGTGGTCCTGAAGTGCAAAGGGGTCCAGGAAGACTGGATGTTCTTTAAGAAGAAAGTCTTAGAGGCACAGGAGCAGGCTGTCCCCATGCGCTGTAAGATGAACTGGCAGTGAAGAGACTGGCCTGGCTGACCAGGGAGGTTTTGCTGGGACCTAGGAAAAAGAATAGTTTACCACCTTTGGAAGAAGGGGCAGGCAATCCAAGAAGAGTACAGGGATCTAGTTAGGTAGAAAGGCAAAAGTCCAGCTAGAGCTCAATCTGGCCACTGTTCTAAGAGATAATTTAAAAGGTTTTTACAAATACATTAATAACAAAAAGAGAGCCAAGGAGAATCTCCATCTCTTATTGGATGCAAAGGGGACTATTGCCACCAAGGATGAGGAAAAGACTGAGGTACTTAATGCCTTCTTTGCCTCAGTCTTTAACAATCAGACCAGTTGTCCTCAGGATATTCAGTCCTCTGAGCTGGAAGAAAGGGATGGAGAGGAGAATAAACCCCCCATAATCCAGGATAAAACTGTTAACAACCTGCTATGCCACCTGGACACCCGCAAGTCTATGGGGCCAGATAGGATATACCCGAGAGTGCTGAGGGATGCCACAGGCATGTAAAAGCTGGCAGAGGAGCTTGCCAAGACACTCTCCATCATTTATCAGCAGTCCTGGTTAACAGGGGAAGTCCCAGATGACTGGAGGCTTGCCAGTGTGACACCCATCTACAAGAAGGGCTGGAAGGAGGATCCAGGGAACTACAGGCCTGTCAGCCTGACCTTGGTACCAGGGAGATTATGGAACAGTTCATCTTGAGTGCAGTCATACAGAACACAGAAGATAACCAGCCAGCATGGGTTAAAGGGCAGGTCCTGCTTGACCAACCTGATCTTGTTCTATGATGAGGTGACCCACCTAGTGGATGAGGGAGGGGCTGTGGATGTTGTCTACCTGGACTTTAGGAGGGCCTTTGACAGTGTCTCCCACAGAATTCTGCTAGAGAAGCTGGTGGCTCATGGCTTAGACAGGTGTACTCTTTCCTGGGTTAAAAAGTGGATGGATGGCCAAGTTCAGAGAGTTGTGGTGAATGGAGTGAAATCTAGCCGGTGACCTGTCACAAGCGGTGTTCCCCAGGGCTAAGTTTTGGGGTGACTGCTGTTTAATATCTTTATCCATGATCTGGATGAGGGAATTGAGTGCAAGTTTGCAAATGATACCAAATTGAGTGGGAGTGTTGATCTGCTCAAAGGTAGGAAGGCTTTGCAGAGGAATCTGGACAGGCTGGATCAAAAGGCCAAGGTCAACTGTATGCGGTTTAACAATGCCAAATCCTGCATTTCAGTCACAACAACCCCAGGAAAGGCTGCAGGCTTGGGGAAGAGTGTCTGGAAAGTTGTCTGGCAGAAAAGGATCTGGGGGTGCTGGTCGACAGCCAGGTGGACATGAGCCAGCAGTGTTCCCAGATGGCCAAGAAGGCCAACAGCATCCTGGCCCATATCAAAAATAGTATGTCCAGCAGGAGAGGGGAAGTGATCATGCCCCTGTACTCAGCACTGGTGAGGCTGCACCTTGAGTACTGTGTTCAGTTTTGGCACCACAGTATAAGAAACATTGAGGTGCTGGAGTGGGTACAGAGAAGGGCAGCAAAACTGGTGAGGGGCCTGGTGAACATGTCTTATGAGGAGCAGCTGCGAAAACTGGGATTATTTAGTTTGGAGAAGGATGAGGGGAGACCTTATTGTTCCCTACAACTACCTGAAAGGAGGTTGTAGAGAAGTGGGTGTTGGTCTCTTCTCCCAAGTAACTAGCAACAGGACAAGAGGTAGTGGGCTTGAGTTGCACTAGGGGAAGTTTAGGTTGGACATTAGGAAAAATGTCTATACTGAAAGAGTGGAGAGACATTGGAACAGACTGCCCAGGGAGGTGGTGGAGTCACCATCCCTGAAGGTGTTCAAAAACCGGCACTTCAGGACATGGTTTAGTGATCATGACAATGTTAGGTGGATGGTTGGACTTGATCTTGGAGGTCTTTTCCAACTTCAATGATTCTGTGATTCTGTGAAATACCTATCCATCTGTCTATCTAAGCACAAGATTCAAAACCCACTGCTACTGGTGGCTACTGACTTCAGTGGGTTTGAGGTAAAATAGGGCAACAGATTTGTTAGAGACAATTGTATTGAAAGGTGTGGAGAAAGTGTTGTACATGTGGAAGATTCATAGCCAGTTTATGGTAGAGCTTCCTGCTTAAGATGAAAATTATTCTGCTAAGACTTCCTTGTATGAAAAGGAAGTTAAATGACTTCTCTATACAGTTCTTGCTCCTTTCCATACAAGACCTGATTAAAAGGCTTAGGGCTTAATAAGGAGGGATATAAGATGGAAATGCTAGCCCAGAAATCTAGTGCAGAATAGCTGGCATTAGCTACCCAGCCTGCTACTCATAGTACAGCTGCTGGCCTTTGGTCATTGTGGGACTTCCTTGTGCTCCTCTGAGTCTGCATGAGAGGCTGAGCATCAGGTGTCTTATCACGGCATTGCTCATCCTCTAGTACACCACCATTGCATATTCTGTACTATGGAAAGAAAGAACACATTAGTTGGAAGACACCATGGATGGCCCAATTTCTTACTATCCTGCCATGAACTAACGAACTGAGAATTCTGTATGTAAGGTCATCTGCAGTTCTGAAACAGAGGGCATGGTTAGACCCTTACTTCTTAAGATACATTTTGAAGGAAATTTGAAGAAATACCACCACTCAGAAGAAAAATTATTCTAAGAAGTTGCAGTATGGTCTAGTTCCAGACCAGTTCTCTTCCCCTTTTTCTCCTCATTTATTCAGACTGCAAGTCATTCAGTAATGTTGTAAACACTGCTCTCTACAGCCACACAAGAAAAAAACACTTGAACTTAGCATGAGAATAAAATCTGCTGGAAGAATCAGAGGTAGCATGTCGGTTTTGAAACATACTCATGCAGCGTGACTCTCTGTTTTGCAACAGCTAAATTCAGTTATCCTCTTTGTACATCGGAATGGCAAAAGTTATTGACCTGTCATGTGTGTAGAGGAGATTGGTAATACTCTAAAAGGACCTTAAATAAAAGAAGAACTGCTTTTCTGCTTCTCATTGCCTAACACAAATTAGATTTCTAGTACTCTGGCAACAGTAAACACTACAGGATTCCTATTGACCAGGACAGATGATTCCTAGAAAGAAAATCTGGGTCAACTCACAGATTTTTGTTTTTTTTTAAGATAGTAAGACACACAAGCTGTGACAACCAGCTGGCTGGAAGCCTTGTATTAACACAGGCTGTAGAACCTGATCTATCAATTTTATGAGGCCCATGATTTGTATTTTCCTATTTGGATTATACATATATTTTTGAAAAATCTAGCAGTGATTAAAAAAGACCCCTGGGTGACAACAGTATCTACAATACCCTTAGGAGTTGTTCCAAAGATTCTACAGGTCATCAAAATCTTATATGAAGGCAACATGACGTAATCCAAAGTGCACAGTCCAAACTTGAAGCTTTTCTAAACTCAAAGAAACATTGGCTGGGAACATTTTTAAATTTTTTTAACAATAAAATCTCTGAAGTGAGTAGGGCTGTAAGCCTGTTAAACGCTGTGACTGAAAAATGCATAGCACAAAACCCCGCCATGAACTCATATGAGTGGAAGAGCTGATTGTTCCAGCTGGCAAAATTTGGTATATTAAATGAACATGAGTTAATGAATAGAGCCCTGAAGCCACATCTACTCAATCATGCATGAAGTCATCATCAAAGATTTTTTTTTTCCATTCACAGAATCACAAAATCACAGAATGTTAGGGGTTGGAAGGGACCTCTGAAGATCATCGAGTCCAACCCCCCTGCCAGAGCAGGACAATACTAGAGCAAATCACACAGCAATGCATCCAGACAGGTCTTGAAAGTCTCCACAGAAGGAGACTCCACAGCCTCTCTGGGAAGTCTATTCCAATGCTCTACAACTCTTAGAGTAAAGAAGTTCTTCCTCGTGTTGGGGTGGAACTTCCTGTACTTGAGCTTGAATCCATTGCCCCTCATCCTATCACAATGCACAAGTAGAAAGAGGTCCCTGCCTTCTTGACACCCAGCCCTCATGTATTTATAGACATTAATTAGATCCCCTCTCAGTCTCCTCTCCAGACTAAAAAGCCTCAGGTCTCTCAGCCTTTCCTTGTAAGGCAGCTGTTCCAGACCCTTAATCATCACCGTAGCCCTCCACTGGACTCTCTCAAGTATATCTCTGTCCCTCTTGAACTGGGGAGACCAGATCTGGATGCAATACTCCAGGTCAGATCTCACTAGGGCAGAGTAGAGGGGGAGAAGAACCTCCCTTGATCTGCTGGACATACTCTTCTTAATGCACCCCAGGATACCATCGGCCTTCTTCGCCACAAGTGCACATTGTTGTCCCATGGATAACTTGTTGTCTGTCAGGACTCCAAGGTCCTTTTCCACAGAGCTACTCTCTAGCAGCTCGTCTCCTAACCTGTACTGTTAGAAATGCAAAGGTCCTAAGAAAGGACTCTCCGTAGACGTACCAGTGAAGCAGGAATTTATTATACGTTCTTGCAAGAGCGGGTGTCCTGACAAAGCAGGCACACCTCTGAGCAGAGTTTTCAGCATTTCATACCCTGTTCCCGTCCCTCCCTTGTTTCCCTATGAATTTGGTACTTCCAAGGTTTACAGGCTTTACTGAGGTGCCTTCTTCATAAGAGCCCATAATAGTTTGTAATTGTCTGTCTGACAGGTTCCTGCTTCCCCTTGGAGAAACGAATATTCCTGAGTTTACTGAGCAAAATGCAGTATCTTTCTAAGTTACTACTGTTCATCTTAAATAGCCCTTCACTGTTGCCCCTTTCTCTATTACAATATCTTGATTGGCAATTTTCCACTTTTGTCCTTTATCTTCCTTTAGGTAGGACCCAGCTTCAGGCCTCAGTTTCCAATAAGATCACTTAAGGCTTCTAGTCTTTGGTAAACGATTCTTGATGGGGCAGCTTAAGTCCTTTAGTCCTCAAGTTAATATAAAGATGATTATACTTATTCTACAGTTTGCAAAAGCAACATTTCTCAGCATTTTCTACAGTACTGGTGCATTTTATTGTTCCTTCCCAGGTGCAGGACTCTGTACTTGCTCTTGTTAAACCTCATTAGATTCCTCTTTGCCCAGCTCTCCAGTCTGTCCAAATTTTGCTGAATGGACACACAGTCTTCAGGTGAATCAGCCAATCAATCTCGATGAGTTAGCAAGATGTAAAATGTGAAATGTTGTGCAGAGAAGACCTATAGGTAGTATTTGTCCTTGGCCTGTATACAGAATGCCAGTATGAGTGTCACTGTCTGGTGAGTTCATAATGACGAAAGCCTCAGAAACCCCCAGACTTACGCTGTATAGGGCAAATATTACCCTTGAAGACAACACAGGCAAAGCTAAGAAAAATATTGTTTAAGATTTCACTTTTGTTCCTGACAAATCTCTATCTCTAGCTACGTCTCAGCTACCACAGTGGAGGATATATCACAGATATGAGGCCTAGCTGTGCTGTAGATTTGATTTGTTTTATTGACATATCCATCTATTCTTCACTCGAGGTGTTTTCACAACGTGCAGTGTGGACCCCTTTCTTCCATACCAAGAGATGGTAGATTGAAATGTTCTCCATGACAGCTTACTTAGCCTTAAGAAACACAGGAGATCATGCATGCCTGTGCCACCTAATGTCATAGCAATGTGAGTAACAATGTCCCTGGCAATTAGGAGATGGGCTTAGCTAAATTAACACTTCTAATATGTTTTATTTTCATTATTTATTTTCATTGTACTTAGTTGTACACAATCATTATCATAGAATCACAGAATCACAGGATGGTTTCGGTTGGAAGGGACCTCAGAGATCATCTAATTCAACCTCCCTGACATGGGCAGGGACAACTATGTAAGAGCCTGGATATTGTGTGCCTCAAACCTTGTGTGGTGATAAGATCTAGAAAGATCTCTCTGGAAGGGAGAGTGTTGATTGCTCCCAATGTTTCTGTGCCCCTCACTTTGGCTCCTTGCAGGCATGCTTTAACAAAAGGAAGAGATAAGTTCTGACTACACCACAGGGGGAGGTGGCTGGCAGGCACCACACTACTTCTAGATCATGGGGCTCATGCAAATCGCAGAATCACAGAATCATAGAATAATCATGGTTGGAAAGGATCTCCTAGATCACCGAGTCCAACCATACCTACAAGAACAAAAAAACACCTAAATACCCAACCATTATGAAAAAATAGTAACAAACAAAAACCCAAAAAAAACAACCAACCAAACAAAAAAAACCCACAAAAACAAACCACCAAACACAAGCCCCCTACATGCCTGCCCCTAGCACATGTCATGAGGCACCATGTCAACTCATTTCTTAAATACCTCCAGGATGGTGACTTGACCATCTCCCTGGACAGGCTGTTCCAGTGCCTCATCACTCTCTCCGTAAAGAATTTCTTCCTAATATCTAATCTAAACCTCCCCTGCTGCAACTTCAGACCATTTCCTCTGGTTCCGTAATTAGTAACTAAGGAGAAGAGGCCAACACCCACCTCTCTACAACCTCCTTTCAGGTAGTTGTAGAGGGCAATCAACACCACTTCCTGTGGAAATTGGGAATGCCACCCAGATATCTTAAGGGTATTGAAGGCAGGAGAAGGGATGTCTAGTGGAGTTTTACTAATCTTTACTAATCTTCTTCACAACAATGAATGGGTAGTATGGTACGGGCATACTGTGGAATTCATAACGTTGTAGACAGTGGTTATCTCCAGGAACAGGACAACAGAATGTCTCAAGGCACCAGAGTATGCTGAACAGACAAGAACCAGTTTTGTGGCAAGAATAAGAATTGTAGGCTTTAGGTCACTAAAAGAACACAGTGATGGAGAAGATGAAGTAAATGACCACCAAAGGTCACGAAAGACCACCAAGGGGAGAAAAGACCCTGATCCTAATTTTATTACGCATGCTCAGACTATGTAAATTAATTCCAGGAACCCATTAGCATAAGACTGCCCTTTCTAAGAAATATAATGAATACGTATGTTTAGCCTGCATATAAACTATATAACTTGCATCGGTGTACACATTTGGAGGAGTGATCCCCTGTGCATCCAGCACCACAAAATAAAGAAAGCCTGCTTAATAACTTTGGTTATTGAGTTTTTCACTGTGTCAGTATAAAGTGACAGAAAAATATTGATCATGGTGCACCCACCACTGAAGAAGTGAATACTTGGACTGATCCAGCGAGATGTCGGTGGTGATAAACTTTTCTCTTTCTCTTTCTCTCTCTCTCTCTCTTACTCACTCTCTCACTCCCCCTATCTGTTCCTCTTTTCTAATAACTCTTTCTTCCTTTTCCTCGAAATTTAGTTGCGCTGTAAAATAATCGCCTACAAAAATAACACCTTTATCCATATCGTTTGTTGATTGTTTCAGAAGGGAGAATTGTTTTGTTACTGTTCCTTGGAGTCATTGCCGTGACTGCCACCCTGGCGGCCCTGCTGTGCAGGGACAACCTCTTTTGGGGAATCACAGATTCACCTTCCTCGTTGTCCACTGAGTGGGACAAGACAACTTCTCAACTAGGTTGCTCAAGGCCTCATCCAATCTGGCCTTGAACATCTCCAGGGAGGGAGCATCCACAACATCTCTGGGCAATCTACTCCAGAGTCTCAACACCCTCGCACTGAAGAACTTCTTCCTAAGATCTGGTCTAAACCTATTCTCCTTCAGTTTAAAACTATTTCCCCTTGTCCTATCACTGGACAATCTTGTCAAAAGTACCTCTCCAGCCTTCCTGTAAGTTACCCTCAGGTACTGAAAAGCAGCTATAAGGTCATCCCAGAGTCTCCTCCTCTCCAGGCTGAACAATCCCAGCTCCCTCAGCCTATCCTCAAAGCAGAGGTGCTCCAGCCTCTGGATCATCTTTGTGGCCTCCTCTGGACTCGTTCCAACAGATCTATGCCCCTCTTATGGTAGGGACACCAGAACTGGATGTAGTATTTGAGGTGGGGTCTCACGAGAGCAGAGAAAAGGGGGAGAATCACCTCTCTTGATCTGCTGGCCACACTCCTTTTGATGCATCCTAGTTGGCCTTCTGGGCTGCACAAGTGCACTGCTGGTTCATGTTGAGCTTCTTGTAAATTAACACCCACAAGTCCTTCTCTTCAGGGCTACTCTCAACCCACTCTGTACCGAGTTTGTAGTTGTGCCTGGGACTGGCCCAACCCAGATGTAGGACCTTGCACTTTGGCTTGTTGAACCTCATGCAGTTTGCACTGGCCCATTTCTCAAGCCTGTCAAGGTCACTCTCAAGGGATATGCTATGATATAGATTGTTATAATATGGGTATGTATATCTAATATTATGATTTTTTATTATTATTATATAATAT
>WUAM01000335.1:4822434-4835249 GCA_024336885.1 Actenoides hombroni | reverse complement strand
CCCTGCAGGTGCAGCCTTTCACTTTCTGCACCCCCCAGTGTGGTACCCAAGATCCAGCAGTGGCCTTGGTCTGCACACCAATCCTTGGTAGTAACTCTAAACATGAGGTATTCTCACTGCTGGAAGCAGACACTGTCTGTGAGAACAGGCTGCTTCCTTCAGACAGTGCAGTTAGTTAGAAGAACTGAGCTGAGAAGTAAAATCACAGAACAGAATTAGTTCTGTTCTCACTCAAACCAGGACAATCAGAGTATCACTTTCTATGCTTTTAACAATACTGATGTGCTTTTGGAAACATAATTCATAAACCTGATGTTAAATTTTGATTGCTGATTTGAAATACTGTGGTAGTAACTAAGAGAACAGTGTGGCTGTTTAACCACTGATAACTCAGATGTTTTATGGGTTCTTTTGTTCATGATGTGATCATTTTTTAAAATTAGCAGGCTATGGAAAAATAATGTGTGCTTCTGAATAAAAATTGCTTACAATAAGCAGCTTCTTTATGAGCTATTTCAGAAAAGGAGTTAAGACAGCATATAACAGCTTGAAAGGCCGACCTAAAAGCTTCCAGTTCTGTTGTCCTTAATATTTTACAGTCAAATTTCAAGCAATGTTCAGGTGTATATTTGATTTCTGGTAGGTGGTGACATCCTTCCTGTCATTTCTTTCCATGAAACAGTGAAAAAATAAGAAGTTGAGATGTTTGGCTATGTGTCGAGCCCTGAGAGAGCTATACTGATAAGATAAAAAGAAAATGGAGATTTAGTCTTGTTTTCTGATTGATGCACCCGTGTTTTGCTGTTAACAAAGCATTGTTTCTCTTCAAACTCTTAGATGAAGCACAGGGTGATAAAGCAAAACAGAGCATTAGAATGAAATGTACAGAATACTTGGACAGAGCAGAAAAGCTGAAAGAATATCTGAAAAAGAGGGAAAAAACTGCACCAAAACCAGTTAAAGAGTCTGGTCCTACTGATGGAAAAGGGTATGTTTTTGGAGAAGGTAAAGCAAAATACTTCTTAAATCAGCTTATTCTAAAATTCAGCTCTTCAAAGATCCTTTTAACTAGTGTTTTTTAAACGCTTCAGATGACTGCTAATGCTGGAATACCGAAAATTAACATGAATTAGCATGAGGGGCATTTCTGTGCTTGTTTACTGAAATGTGCAAACACTTGCCTAGGAAGCTCAACCAAGAATGAAAGCTGTTTCAGACTACCACATGCTTATTAAGTTAAATGGCGACGAGCCTATTGAACCTTACAAGTTTTTTTTCTACATTTAAATACTTACTAACTATAAAATAAATTCAGGCTGATGTTTACTGGGGCCTGATTGTGATCTATCTCACACTTGATAAGAGGGAAAAAGCTCTGTGTAGGGTGAAGTTCTGTAAGATGGACTGAGTCACTCTAATGCCTTGCTGCTGCCTAGTCTCTCTGCTGCTTTGCTTTTATGAGATTTGTTTTCCTTTTGCCTATCAGCCTGCTGAACAAGCTGAGCCACCTGAGCAAGCAGTCTCTTTTGCATTTGCTACTGCCTTCATGGGGATAGAGGGGAAGGGTTCAGGATGATAGAGGGCTTGCCCTTTTTAGCAGTCCTGAACTGAGCCAGTTGCTCAGCTGTCTCTTGAAATACTACCTGATTTTCAGTCTTTCATTGTCTACTTGTCTTACCATTTTTTATTTTTTGAGCTGTTCTGTGTTCTCCTTGTCTATAATAGAAGGAATTAGTAATATCACAGAGGCTTCATGTATTTTCATAACCTCCACTCTAATGGTTCACTGTTCAGTCTCTTTTTCCTTCTTTAACCTCCAGTTTCCTTTGCTCTGACAAGATGAGGGTGTAGAGTTTCATAATACTAGATGGAATTGATCAAGTCTCATTGCAATTTGAGATGGGGATAAGTGCCAGTGTCTACAAATAAACCATCTTAGCACTTCCAGTTTGCTCGATACAAGGGCTTTTGTTTCCTAAAGGCTGGCTCAAAGCATGCAGAAGTGTGTTAAGAAGGCTCAGACCCATAAGAGGAAGTTGAAATGGTGAGGAGAGTGAACTAGGAAGAATGTAGCGTAGAAAAACAGTACAGTTATGTAAACTTGTAGAAATCTGAAAGCATCTCAAGGTTTCTTTCATTCCTAAAACTGGTGGGTTTTCTGCTTTCTGCATTCTGATTTTTAGCCTAAAAGAGCAGTCTCTTGTAGTATATTTCAACATTTTTTTCTTGGTTCTACATCAGGAATGACAGTGATGGGGAAGGGGAGTTAGAGGACCCTGAAAAAAAGAAGCTACAGAATCAACTTCAAGGTAATTTTGAAGCATTCTTTTCTTCAAATAAAGGTGACTTCAGTCAAGTGAATTCCTGTACTTTTGCTACCTAAATGTTGTGGGTTAATTTAATATCTGTACATAGCTTAATTAGTATGTACTCTTCACATATAAAAGCATAGACTTTATGGATGTATGGATTTGTGTGCCATGAAATGATACAGTGACTGTGTTGAAATGTATCTTATGTACCCTGTGCTTTATGTTAATACCAGTTATCAGGATAACATTTAACAAAGGGAGAAATTGCAAGATCTCAGATAGCTATTGGCTAAACTGAATTAGTATTTTTTGCTCTTAGGTGCATTATAGTATTACCTACAGGTTAAGGTAACAGAAATCATACAGACATTTAGGGTAAGCAGGACCATTGTCACACAAAAGCTTGTGCTCAAGTTTAGGAATTGAGAAGACAGATTGTTGCCTGTTTATAGTAACGGACAGCATTTTCCCATGTGCAGTGATGATGCTCTCCCAGATGAGTAACATCATAGTTTGGGTTTTTGAACTCGGGCACTGAATGCAGCCAGTGATGCAATGTACAGCAGCTACCAGTAGTTTTGTACACAATACAAGAGTGCTTATTACCCTTTCATGGTGAAGAAGTGTTCAGAGCTGCCCTGCTAGAAGGTGCTTATGGACCTGAAGAAACTTAATAGATTTTTTTCTTTGTATTTTTCAGAGTAACAAAGATCAAATGCAGTTACCAGACCTCTCTGCCTGTGTAATTTCAGGAGCTATTGTATCATATTTGGAAACTGTGCCATGCTTTTTTCTACTGCCCTGCACGTTTATTTAATCCTATGGGACAGTTTCCAGTATTTTAAAATGACAGAAAAGTTATGGGCATTGGACTCTCATCCTGCCTCACTATAAAGACTTTTGTTTTTTCCCCACATGAATTTGACCTTCAGTTCTTACTGCAAGAAATAGTTTCTTGCACCCACCACTTGTATGATACTTTCTATAAAATGGCAGTGTTCTTGCTTTTATGTTTTGATTCCTTGGAAGTTTGAGGTGTGAGATTCTTGATACCTTCAAACTTAATGCAGGAATCTGTTACTCAAATAACACAAGTTCTGGGCAGTCTTCAGATTACTCATTTATATATTGCTTCCCAGAACAGCCACAGAAGTTTCGTGTAGTTAATTTTGCTGTCTTGTTACTCCTAGCTGACTTTGCCTTATGGAACTTTCCCAAATCTGTTGGTATTTAACAAGACTTTAATTATAATAGCAACTTGCCTTATTGGAGAAATGACCAATATTCAGCCTGGATAGTAGTTGTGGGTCTCTTGTCATGTACTCCTGTTTAGATTTTTAAAGGCCTTTTGCACTCTATTGCTTAATCTTCCAGCTGTTAATTTACACCTGTAAAATTAGGAAGTCCACAATTCCAATTGTGTTTGTGTCTTGGTACAGGTAATCTGTTGCAGTGCAGTGGTGGTATATCTGGTGCAGATATACTCTGATATTTCAACTTTGAAATAATCTCCTGTTCCTATCTGAATTGTTACCTGTTCTGCTAATTATTTTAGTGATGGAGTCCATAGTTCTGTTTACTTCAAGAAAAACTGAAACATAATCAACGTAGCAAAAAAAATAATGCATTGAAAGCAGGTGGCTGAAATCTTTCCAGTATATAGATGGCAAGCTAAGACAGTTTGCAATTGACTTTCTCCATGATATTTTTAGTATCTTTAACAGTATGATGTTGCTTTTGGACTCTAAATTCCAAGTTGTTAGCAATTGCAATTTTTAACAGGAATTGTTCATTTCGATCTGGTAGAAAAGGAATGCAGCGAAAGAAAAAAAATATCAAAGGAGATACTCTAAAAAGTAAGCACGTGGTATTTGCTTTATGCATTAGTCGGTAATTATCAGTAAATTTTTAATCATGAAGAAAAAAAAAAGCTTCACAGAGCTCTCTGAAGGCAGAAAGTGAGAGTGTCAAGAAAATAGCTGGTGAAAGCCAATTATGAAATTATAGAAAGCTCCTTGTAAAGACATCGGGTAACTGAAACTTTCACTGGGTGTGAGTACTTAGAGAAGCATTGGGTTGGTTGACATTTGTTCATCTAAGAAAATTTCTCTTACAATTTTGGATTTTTCTTGACTAGGATTACGAGATCTAATATGAAATTACTAGCTTGTATCCAGGTTGTTGCATTGAAGAAGTCAAGACAAGATTGGTTTTAGCACATCAGACTAACCAATCTGGAGTCTGAAGAGGAGACTAAGTTACAGCTCAGTAGGCTAAAATCGAGCTGAACTTTGTGATTAAGCAAGATGACGCTCGGTGATAAACTTTGAGCAAATATGGCTGGACTAAGATACTTCTTCTGCAGCTAAGGAGGCTTCATAGAAACTTTCTAATGCTTTCAGCCCCAGCTCTCAAAGCTCTTTACCATTAGATGATCTGATTGTTTGCTGTACATCTGGAGACGCCCAACAAGTTACTCCATCTGCTGGGGAATCTGTTAAATCCTGGGCTGGTGCAGCTGCATTGCTTCCCCTGTTTAAAATGAAATGTCAGTTTTTGGGGGGAAGTACAGTGGTGTTTTAGTTAGAAGATGGTGCCGGGGTGCCTGGGTTAGAGAAGGTACTCCTGTGTGACTGCTAATTGCACATTTGTTGGTCAGTTACAGACCAGTTGTGACCATCACAGGACATCCACAAACTCTTGAGTATGCTGATTATCCATGGTTTATTGTGGTAAAACAATGTGACAGATTTCTGTAGGAGCAACATCCATTTGACTGATGGTATTCAGTGTTTCTGTCTCCTTAGAAATGCCTTGGGTTTATGCAGTATGGACATGGGCATAGATTTCTTAATGTATTTTTTTTTTTCAAAATGGAATTTATTCAAGTTGTGAAAAGATGTGTGCATCACTAACTTACAACAATCTTTTCTTACAGGAGCAATTGTTATAGAGCGACCAAATGTAAAATGGAGTGATGTTGCTGGTCTTGAAGGTGCCAAAGAAGCACTCAAAGAAGCAGTGATCTTGCCCATTAAATTTCCACACCTGTTTACAGGTTAGAATTACAGCATTGATTTGCTATTGGCCAGTTGGGACCAGCACTGGGGGCTGAGAATAGTGATTCGTCAATGTATCAGAGACTCAAGCTGAGCTCTTAACAGTGTGATCCATCTGACAAAAGTTTTACAGGTAGATGTGGAAAACCTCTGAATAAATAAGAGGGTCTTCATCAGAAAAACAGGTGCAGTCTTTCTACAGTGCTTTGAAGTCTGCTGGTTTCTCTCTTGCAGGAAAAAGAACACCCTGGAGAGGGATTCTGCTGTTTGGACCACCAGGAACAGGAAAGTCTTACTTAGCAAAAGCTGTGGCGACAGAAGCGAACAACTCTACCTTCTTCTCAGTATCTTCCTCTGACCTTGTCTCAAAGTGGTTAGGTGAAAGTGAAAAGTAAGTTGGAGTCTCCAGAGGTCCAGGAAAATATTGTCAAGAAGGAATTAATATAGAGTTAGTTAAGTGCTGTAAAGAAGGTGAATTTGAGGGGTCATGCCTTTTTAAAAACAAACTTCAGGTGTTTCTATGCTTCATGCTACAGTGCCATGTGAAGATAACAATGTGCCGTGTTTTGTGCTGCTACGGCTCAACCTCTTTTCAGTACTCAAAAGAGTTTTTAAAACTAGATCAGAAAGGTTGGGGAAACATCATGGAGCTCATTCCCCTTCTGAGCTCAACAGTTGTGATTGCACGCTACCTCAGTCTGAAATGTTGGTGTACTCTGTGCCTTGGCATCTCCCCACTCATCTATCCCAGCAGATACTGTGTTAACACATGACATTCCTCTGTCCTTCTGAAGGTGCTTTTTCTTTATCCTGATTTCAAACAACATCTGAAAGACATAAGAGACTTTCAGAAACAGGTCGATAAAAGAAAATGTCATAGTTGCCTATGCTGGCTCTTTGTTACTGTGCGCTGTGTGAAGGCCAGGAAGCTGGAAGTGACAGACTGCCTGCAATCTAGAAGTGTAGGGATTTGTGTGTCTGGGTTTCCAATGAAGATTTCCTGTCTTAAGAAAAAGATCTGGGTTTGTTGTAAGGAAAGGACTTTTATATGATGATGGTGAGAATACTTTTTCAAAACAATGCTTTAATAGTTTGAACAACTGAGCGATACCGTTTGAAGTTGATAGGATGAGAAAAGCCATTAGATAATGTGTTTGAGCTGTTTCATTGGGGTGTTTGGTTTGATATGTTTTGTGGGGTTTTGTTTTATTCCACTAAAGCTGGAAACCTTAAGATGCTTTTCTTCTGTTGCAAAAAGAATGGAAAAAGAACTGTAGTCCAACTTGGCATTTTTTCTGTTTGACTACTTCACTTGAGACTATTGCCTGGGATTTAGTGCTGGTAATGTGAAGAATTTCCCAGCCTGTTCCTATTTGTTTTCATTTTTAACTTAGTAAAATGTGTTAAGTTATGGCCAGGTTTTGGGGTTTGGGGTTTTCTTGCAAGCCAACTTTCTTGTCATATAAAATGTTTAGTAAAGTTGCATAAAGTAAATGTACATGTTGTTTCTTACAGAGTCTCTAGAGCTAATCTGATTAGGTTACAAATGTTAAACAAGAGAAAGCTGTGTTCTTTTCAATCTGTCTAGAGTGGTGGCTTTGTGTAGTCCGGGCTGTCTTGTTGAAATGTAAAAATGTAAAAAAAAAATTAAAAATTAAGGGCTTTTTCTTGGAAAACCATGCCTGGAATACCCTTAAGTGTTTCACCTCACTTTTATGCTGTGCTGTCTCAATCAGTATAATGCTGAGTCTTGGAGCTTGGAAGAATGGTGTATCTTTGAGTGTCTTTATGTTAATACTTTTTTGTTTTGAGCTTTCTCTAAAGGAAGTGACTGTATCATAATATGTGTTTCCACTAATGTAATCCTTAAGGTAACTGATGCAGTTTCCTTTTTTAAGATTAGTGAAAAACTTGTTCCAACTTGCCAGAGAAAATAAGCCTTCTATTATCTTCATTGATGAGATAGATTCTCTCTGCGGGTCAAGAAGCGAAAATGAAAGTGAGGCTGCTAGACGGATAAAAACAGAATTTCTAGTCCAGATGCAAGGTAAGTTTACTTGGTTTTCAGAACTGGTCAAAGGAATTACATGTTTTAAGCACAGCTTTCATGAGAACGCTAAAAAGATCTATAATTCCACCCCTTTGAATTTTGACAGCATTTTAAAACAGTCTCTGTTTATCATCTAAACAGTGAAATGATTTCTGCCCTGATACAGGGGTTGGTGTTGACAATGAAGGGATCTTGGTCTTAGGAGCAACAAACATACCTTGGGTTTTGGATTCTGCTATCAGGAGAAGGTATGATGGCTTTTTTTTTTTTTTCATGGTATGAAATTCACAGCTGTTCTCAGGGTTCAGGCTGAGACTGCTTAAGGTAGTAATCCAACTTATGTTTGCAGACATGGCTAGTGTTATACAGCTTGTTTCCCTGAGATGGACTGAGCCAAACTAATAGCCCCTTGCCTCTTTAAAGAGGTAGGTTGTTTGCTCGTATATTGGCCCTGTAGTTTGAGTTGCGGATTACATGATTGTGCATGAGCAAGCAGAAAACTATTCTGTTTCCTCATTGGTTGCTTTTCTGGTGGGCTTGGGGGACAAGTTACAAAATAAGCAAGACAAGTGACAAAATAGGCACTTCAGAAGGGCAGGAGGGGTAGAGCTTTCCATTTCAGTTGTTAACAAACTGAGTAGCTTGACTTCTTTCATTAAAGTGTAGTCTAATGCTGCACAGAAACATTATGTTGTTCTTCGAGTCATGCATAATTTGTGGGGGTTTTTTCAGTGTGTGTTTTAACTGCTGTTTTGTAAATAAAGGGCTTCCATACCTGTACCTGATTAGATGGATCTTTTTTTGAGCAGCAGAGGACAAATACAACTATGTGACAAGTATGATTATGTTGTGATGAGGACACAGCTTAGGTAATGGTCATTTTTGTTGACTAAAGAAACACTGATCTTTTTGTGATGGTCACTGACTTTTATTTATATACTTAATTCAAACCTGCCATACTTTGAGTGAGGGTTGGATCAAGTGACCTCCAGAGGTTACTTCCAACCTGTATGACTGTTGTTTTGTAGGAGAGACATTCAGAGGTGAACGTGTTGCTTAAAATTGTGAGTCTTGAAATTCCAGCTCTGGGGCCCACAGTGCAAGGCAGACATGGACCTGATGGAGTTAGTCCAGGAGGGGGCCATGAAAGTGATCAGAGGGCTGGAACACCTCTTATGTGAAGAAAGGCTGAGAGTGTTTGGGTTCTTCAGCCTGGAGAAGAAAAGGCTCAGGGAAGACCTTATTGCCACCTTTCAGAAATAAATGAATTGGGCTTATATATAGGAAGACAGATGTTTGGGGTTTTGTTTTGGGTTGTTTGGTTTGGTTTTTGCTTTTGTTTGTTGGGGTTTTTTTTACCGAGGCCTGTAGTGACAGGACAAGGGGCAACAGTTTTAAACTGAATGAAGTTTAGATTGGACATATGGAAAAAAATACTGTAAGGCAAGTAAGACACCATAACAGGTTACCCAGAGAAGTTGCACATGTCCCATCATTGGAAGTGTTCAAGGACAGGTTGGGTGGAGCTTTGAGCAACCTGATCTAGTGCAAGACTGTTATCTGCAGTGTGAAAGAGTAGCTCTCTAATTCTTGCCCATAAAATTTAAAGGCCTTTAACTTGTTCAACAATGGCAGTGATCATACAAATTTTTCATGGCTTTTGGCCCACATTGTCATCTGCTGTGAGAGCAGATGTTGTTTCAAATGAACTGCAGTTATCAACATTTTCTACTGGCAACTGTATTGAGAATATGACTTCAAATTTGCTTCCACCCATGAGGTCTTCATTAACTGGAGACTAGAAAGTGGTTGTGTCACCTTATTATAGGGGAGCTTTTTCTTTGAGTGTGGAAACTGTTCAAATATACTTCAACACCTGAAGACATTTTCCCCTCATTTTTTTTCTTTTAAAACACAAAATCTGCTTGAGTGAATCTGTAAAACCTTTGCCATCAAAAGGAAATAGTTTTTGTATTCTGGGTGTTAGCTTATGCTAGAGACAGTATTACTTATGAGAACAGCTTTTTGAATGTTTGCCTTAGATTTACGGTGGGTTTTTTTAAGGTTTATAATAATAAAACTGCTTCTTTCTAATATTTGGGAACAAACTATACTTGCTTGCATACGCTGCTTTCCGCTGTGCACCTGCATGAGCTGGGGCATCTGTGGAACTCTTTCTTTTTTCTTTTTTCAATCAGGTTTGAGAAGCGTATTTATATTCCTTTACCTGAAGACCACGCCAGGGCTGCAATGTTCAAACTTCATCTGGGGTCAACTCCAAATCTCCTAACAGAAACAGATTATCGGGAGCTTGGGAAGAGAACTGATGGCTATTCTGGTGCAGATATAAGCATCATTGTACGTGATGCACTGATGCAGCCTGTTAGAAAAGTGCAATCAGCTACTCACTTCAAAAAAGTATGTAGGAATCAAAAATCTTCCACGTTATTTCATCTCAGAGAACTATTTTGATTTGAAATTTCCTTGCAAGTAAACTTAATGTGGTTTTGGGTAATACTGCATGCTTATGAATGTCTTTTTTATTGACTGGGGAGAACCTGTGTATTCCTCCTCTTTATTTTTATTCTTCCCTCATCCTCCCCCTGCCATAATTCTGATGGTGCTGGTTTCTGGGTATTCATGCTGTGTAATTCAGGCTCTGACTCTTTGTGTCTCAAAGTAGTGTTAAAAGTGTTCAGTTTGAAGTTTGACTTAAATGGGAATGTCATAGAGTTGCTCTTTTTCTGGATCAAGTTACATGGTTCTTCACATTTTTTGAGCAATTTTAAGTAAATATATCCCTCATCCACCTGGGAACAGATGGGTTATTATGCACATTTTGCTTACTCAGCATTTTTTTTTTTTTTTTCAAACTGAAAGCTTAAGGTTCTTGTAAAGTTCTGGTAAAAACAGTGAACCAGTTATTTTTATTGTTTGGGCAACATGTAGCATCCTATGGATGCTGCTGTAATGTGAAAACTAGTTTACACTTACTTAGGTGTACTTTAAAGACACTAATGAAACTATATTGTTTGGTTTACCTTGAAGTTATCTCTACGAACTACATACTGGCTTAAGAAACATATCTTCATGTTTGAATCTTGGCAACTATCTGACAAAGAACCAACTAGAGTTCTGTATCACCATTCTAAATCCATTATATCTGGGAATCACAGAAGTATCACAGAATCATTTAGGTTGGAAAAGACCCTCGGGATCATCGTGTCCAACCATTAACCCTACTCTACAAGTTCACCCCTAGCCCATCTCCCCCAGCACCGCATCTAAAGGATGCTTAAACACATCCAGGGATGGCAACTCAACCACCTAAATGCTTGCTCTCCCCCAGGGAATTTGCACGTGTGGGTCTAGTTCAATCCAGTTAACTGTTCTCTATACACTATAAAGGTCTTCAGTGGAAAAAAAAAGTTACCAATGGTTATAAATAGAGTTTCAAATACATACAGCATGTGTATTGGTTAAATAATTCTGTTTTCAGTGCAGGATTTTTTTCTAGAGTAGGCCCCGACTAAAAGTGGTTTTTGTTTACATTTGTACTGCAAACTTTGATTTTACAGAAATGCATGTATCTTGGGTGAAGGTATTCTGCAGAGGCTTTTGCTGCTGCAAGTGGAAGCTTTCCTTTGTTGCTCCTTGTAAGAGCAGATGTGGGGTTGGGTAAAGTAGGAGAAATTTTAGATCATATAAAAAACAAAACACCCAAAGTTTTAAAGGGTTTTTGAGGAGCTTTTCCAAGTTTAAAAACAAAATTAGTATTTTGAAACACTTATCAAGTAAGTTTCTTCTGGGGGCAACTCAGCAATAACACCGAGACTGTATTTGTTTCAAAAAAAAAGCAGCTGTTTTAAAATACCAGGGATTTTCTAGATGCTTCCCTTCTTTAAGCACCAATGCCTGAACTATTTATCCATTGTTGACTTCTCAGTGACAGTGACATTTCTGGCTAAAGGGCTGTTACCATTTAGCCTTTCCTTCAAATTTGGAAGAATCTGAGGCATGTCTCAGATAGCATTGTAGCAATGAAATAACCTCAGCTGTCACAGTTTGCAGAGCAAACCAAAAGGAATTCTTACCTCTTAGCTCCTGTTGCCCTCAAAGGAAGGGGAAAAACCCCACAACTGCGGGTACTCTGACACAAACCAAGTTGATTCCACTGGCATTGTTAGTACTTCAATTGGATTTTGATAAGCAAAATCTTAGCTTTATTAACTTTTTTAATCCTAACAGCCAAATTGCCCCAGTTAATCAGTGTTTTTCTCAGTTATTACTACTTCACTGCAAACCGTTCCTTGATTTGTGTGATTTGTCAGTGCATTTTGAATGTTACAATCTGTGCTCCAACATTGTGCTTTAAATGAAGTTTGGAATAGCAAATCCACTTCTCTGCTGTTAAAAATAGCCAGTTAGCGTCTTGTCTTTCCATTTTTGCATATGTTTTGGGTTCCTTTTGGATGTGTGGTGCTTCAGGTAATGATAAAGGAAAATAAAACTGTGTTCCCAGATAATAGCGTGTTGCTGCAAGGGAACAGACACATAATGTGGCTTTTTTATTTCCACATGTGGAAAAAAAGGATGTTTTCTGTTCTCCCACTAGATGGCCCTGTTTTCAATCGAATGCTGCTCACGTGGTGTCAGAAAAGGTGCTCAGAACGTCGTAGTGCAGTATGTCAAACACTCTAAAACTATGTCTGGCTTCCTAACTTGACAGGCACTCAAAAATAATTATTGAGAAGTTTTTAGAAAGCTGTTAACCGGTGATGAATGAACTCCCAAAGTGACCAAGGATTAGGAAGTGTGGTCTTGTCCAACTAGATTCCTTGGCACATTAGTTTTCCACAAAAATCCCCAACCTTTGAAGGAAGCAGCTACTGGAATTTGACCTGATATGTAAGTAAGTATGTGGCAACAGCTGCATGTTTTCAAAGTGAATGATGCCACTATGTTTATACAATTTCTTTAACAGGACAGATCTTACCAATAGGTGGGGCATCTGCATAAAATCAAGGAATGTTTTTGCTCTAAAAACGCTCTTCAACTTCTGGTTTTTATCTTTAAAATGGTAACTCACATAAACTGAGGTTTTTTGGGGTTTGTTTTTTTAGGTAAAAGGACCATCACTGTCCAATCCAAATACCATGGTAGATTTGTTCACCCCTTGCTCGCCAGGAGATCCTAAAGCCATAGAAATGACATGGATGGAGGTTCCAGATGATAAATTATTGGAACCACAAGTTTCCATGGTAGGTATTTATTTTGGTTTGTTGTTTTGGGGTTTTTTTTGTAGTGTTGTTTGGGGGGGCGGGGGGGGGGGGGTGGTTGCATTCCTTTTTTTGTTTGCGGGACTTTGGAGAGGGTTTTGGGGGAGGCTTGTGG
>WUAM01000335.1:4805704-4822334 GCA_024336885.1 Actenoides hombroni | reverse complement strand
AACTGAGGGGCCCAGAACTGGACACACTATTCCAGATGTGTCCTCACCAGGGCAGAGGGAGAGGAGAACCTCTCTCAACCTACTAATCACACCCCTTCTAACCCACCCCAGGATGCCATTGGCCTTCTTGGCCATGAGGGCACATTGCTGGCTCATGGTCATCCTCCTGTGGACCCCCAGGTCCCTTTCCCTTGTGCTACTCTCTAGCAGTCAGTCCCCATGCACTGGCAGAGAGAGGCAACATCGCGAACAGAGCCAGAGCTCTTTATTCTGCCGATGAGAGTAACAGTGTAAAAGTTTGATTTCAGGACAGTCTTGCTCACGTGATGCTGGAATAGACACAACCACAAACTTTGTTGGTGTCTCACCTTTCCAGATCCTTTGGTGAGAACTCTTACATGCTCCTGGCCTCAGGCTGTGTCCTCTGTCTTGCCTTCCATGTGCTCATTAGTAGGATAGCAAGATGAGTCAGTAGGGTCACCCCATCTCAACAGTTGTCATGCTTTCTGGATAGCTTGGTGGCTCCATGTCAGGCTAATTCCCGTATTTAGCTACGTCACAGCTGAAGATGTGGATGGAAGGAAGTGACACGTCAAGAACTGCAAACATCACCTTATGCAGCTTCCAGACAGGAGGTCGGGTCTCCTTTATGCTCCTTCAGCATGTAGTTTACACCTCTTCAGCTGCTGCCTATGGCCAGTGCAGCAGAGGTGGAATTTCTAGGAAGAGTTCATATCTTCAGGTAAACAGAGACATGTGACTGGGGAAACCAGGCCAGCTGCTGTAATGAAGCTATCACAAAGCTCTCTCAAGCACTGCAAGACAGAAGAAGCCAGAGGGAAGCAGAGTGCTCTCCTCCATCCCCAGCACGTTCAAGCTCATGTGCTAGCACAGGGCCATCCCATATGCCCTCTTCTGTCTGTGCTAGGACCAAGGCTGAGATCCAAGCCTCCCAGCTAACTACCTCTCCATTTCACCAGTCTTGAAAGCCCTCCAGGCACAGACTTGGGACTCCAATACGGTTGTTTCAAATCTCATCCACTCACCCATGATGCTTTTCATCTGGTGATGGTTTGTTTAACCTGTCCCTAGCAAGTGACCCATGAGGATCCTGGCAGTGTTTATGCTACCACTGATTAGCAAATAGCCGTGTGACCCACTGGGAAAATCTAAGTCAAGTCCTTGTCTAGCTGCTGACCCATGTAAACACTAAGAATTACTCCTCCAGCTGGAGTGATACAGGTCTGAGGTCAGAGGATTAAGCTACAGGGAGTGAGGGCTGCTTTGCTTCCCAGTGACAGCATCTGCACAGAGGTTTGGTGACTTACACTGACAGGCACTACCTTCCCCCCTCTGCCCAACTCAGCTTTCCCAGCCCCCAGGAGACAAGCCCAGAGCATCCATTTGTTTGATCGCTCACCTCATGGGCCTGGGAAACCAGCAAAGGGTGCAAAGAAAACAAAAAGAGGTCAGAGAAGAAGCAGAATGAGAAAATAGACGCAAAGGAACAAGAGGGTCTCTGTATGCCAGGCGTGGGACATCACTGCTTTCCGTAAATGCCACTTTGGAAGTGATCCCAAAGAAGATGGAAGAGAGACATCTCCCACCCCTAGCACTTGTCCTGTATCACCTATAGTCACTGGATCAGGAGTGAGCACAGTGGGATCACTGGGGTCAGGGAGACACTGAAAGAGCTTCTGTGATGAACTCAGTGTGACAATTCTGCTACAGCCAAGGCCAGAAGCACTGAGCACACTCGAGGTTTCTGCTGAGGTTTCTTGAATGCTTACTGCCACCGAGTTTTCAGCCGTGCCTCTGGCTGTACCTTCCATCCTTTGCACGCTTGGAAGCAATTATTCCAGCAAAGTGGCATTCATGGTTATTCACAGTGCAGAGGCAAGCATCGGAGCTGCATATATGAACTGATGCCTCTCAAAAGTGATGTGGCATCAGGAACACAAAAAGAAACAGTCCCTGCTCTTCCTGCTTCTTCTCCATTTAGTCCACCTGAGAGGCACAGGAGAAAGGAGGGCAGCTCCTCTGACACTTGCTAGCAAAGGGGTGAGCAGGGCATGTGAAGGGCCAGGGTGACCCAAACTTCTTGGATACAGCCCAGGAGGAGAGGGCCAGCAGGTGAAGCTCTGGGCCATGTCTGGACTGATGGCAGGGGTGCACTCTTCAAGATCCACTGGATCATCATTGGATCCTGTGGGGTCCCAACTATCTCCACCCTCTGTCCAGAGAGTGATGGTTTCTGGTGCCTCCTCCCAGAGACGGTTTTGGTCACACTGAGCTTCCACACAGAGTCCCCTGCCCAGGAGAGGTATCAGATATCACCTTGGTTTACACTAAGCAGCATTTCTGGGGTTACATGAAATGGGAGAGAAGGCTACAAAACATGGGCCTATCAGCTGAAATGAATGTCTTCTGAAGAAGTCTCCTCACTTCCCCATGACTGTATCTGGAATTGCAGAGGAGCCGGCTGCTGTGACACAGCTGCTCCTGGCACAGTGCCTCAGACAAAGAGCAGGATGGATTTACTGGGACTCGGGTGACATTAATAATAGATAGTTGTCCTGAAATAGCAGTTTTCTCTCTATCTCCAAGCTCCATACAAAGAGAGCTCTCGTTTCCCAGGGCAGCAAGTGACCCTGTGTGTCCACGAGAGCTGGGAACGGCGTACACCATCCTGTGACACCAGCTCTGGATCCTGCTCATGGTGCCTCTGCCATGGGCCTCTCGCCTTCTCACCTGAACCTCCAACCCCTCCCCATATCCAGGGGATAACTAACAACACGTGCTGCCCTTCGTCCCGCTCTCGTCTGCGTTGTAAACTGATAACCCGCAACAAGTGTCTCTTACGTAGTGGAAACTCATCCTTCACCTGCTCCACTGTCCTTATCTGATACCTGCTGCCTTACCTTGGCTCAGCCGCAGGAGCTAAGAGCAGACCTCTTCAAGGAGATGGTTTCCTCGTTTTCACCCATCTGGGTCACTCATAAATTTAAACATGAGTCAAAAGCTATCAGCTCTTTTTCCTGATAATTACACGCACAAGGAATTTGTTTCAGTTCAAGGGAAAGTAGCAAGTTCTTTGAATAAAAGTTGTTTGGAGGAACTGTGGCTTATACAAATGAGTCTTGCAACACTCCCAGTGCCAACTGCTCTGAGACCTGTTCTGCCTTAGCATCACGTCCCTTTGTTATTCACCTCGGCACTCCGCAGTTAATTGCAGAGCTCACACTTTTCTCGGCTAGCTCGCTTCCTGCTGTTTCATGATTCATTACTTGTAAATGAGTCCCTGCGGTTCCCCAGCAAAGCTGATTCCCAGCCACATAAAACCCCTCAGCTCTGTCCCTCGGCTGAGCTTTGGCCCTAACGCGCGCGCCTGCTACTGGGGAAACTGGGGCCGAGCTACAGGTAGGAGCTGCCATTTGAAGAATTGTTTCATCTTCTTGAAAAGGAGACTTTTTTTTTTTTTTCCCCCGAGATCCCAAAGTTTCTGTTGACCTTAGGCCTGTGGAGTGAGTTCCCTGCTCCAGGCAGGGCTACAAGTCATCTCCAGATGGGAATAAGACCTACGAACAGTGCAATTGCTCTCCACCCCACAGCAGTCCACTCATGTGCAGCGTGCATCCCAGCCCAGAACAGCTCCCCTTGACCAAAACACCACCAATGCCCAGGGACATCCTGATCATGTCTCTGGGAACAGTTGTTTAAGATGACTACTTAGGCGTCACCTCTGAACTAAAGCAATAATTTGTTATCTGTCACCTGAGGTGGATGGAGAATAACCATCTCAGACTGGAAAAATTAATTCTGTTGCAGTTTGCAATGAAACCCCTGAGTTTCAGAGTGTTTGTCCTGGAACAGATGAAGCACCTGCTCCAGGACTGTGTGTACAGCAAGACCCTGCCACCCCGGGCAGCAGAGCAGTCTGCAGTGGGCCAAGCCACCAAAATCAGCTTCTGACTAGTCACCACTTTCTCAGTGGGAAAAGCCTCACCAGGATTTGTGTGACTCATCCATGGCAGGACAGGCACGACCTACTCCAGGTTGCCCCAAAATCCTGTCCTGGGAACCCCTGTGCCTGTGGGCAAGTCCCAGACCTGCTCCTGGTCTCTAGGGCTCAATCCCAGGACACAATTTCCCTGCCTGGCACCCCTTTTCCTGCTCCCTGGGTAGGACATTGCTATGGTAAAGAGCTGCAGTCAGGATGAACCCCTCCAACTGTGAGGGTGGCTGGTGTCCTGTTCCCCTCAGAGCACGACAGTTTGATTTTCTGGAGTTGGGCTGAGGAGCACACACTCCTCACAGCAACTTCTGACACTGCAGAGAGTTCATACACATGACACAAACCAGCCCAAAGCAGGACTCCTCAGATCAGCTTCCCTGGGCTCATCTCAGTCTTCACAGAGGTGACATTTGAGGCGTTAATGCAGAGCAAATCACCCTATGGAAGGTACTCACAAGCAAACAGACCCTACAGAAGCAGTGAGCGTGGGGCATACCCAGCACTGGCAGGGCACCAGCTGAGCCAGCCAGGCTGTGGGAGTCTGAAGACAGGACAAAACCTGTCCTGGTGAGAACCGAGTCATGAAAGCATTTAGGAAATGGTTCCATCCCTCCAGAAGAGCAGTTGCCATTTCAGGGCAGGCGTTCAGCAAGTGTATTGTGTGTCTACAGCCTTCATGATGAGGACACTGTTGCTCCCAGGGTGTCAGCCCACCCTCCAACCCAGAGTCAGGGGTCCCTCAAGCTAATGGTTGTACATGGAGAGACTCGCATGCTTGATACCTGCATTTTTGCTAAAACTTGCCCAAATGGACTGTTTTCTGATTCCAGACAGAGGCTCTCAGCAGCACCATAGGGCCATAAATGCCAGCCTGCAAGAGAGCATCCGTCATGCCAGGATCTCGAGTGCCTCATGTGTGTGCCATCCTGGCTGGCTGCCATCGATATGACTGTAGGGACATCAGCTGTGACCACAGTCCCCTCTGAGAACCCCTGGAAAGAAAAGGAGAAGGAATGCTTATTTTCAGTAGGCATCATTGCAAGGTAGGAGTAGCCTTATTCTAGCCATTGGGTTAGGACTGCTCCTGACTAAATTGCTGCCTCACAGCAGCAAGTGAAATTAAGGATCAGTCAGGAGTTTGCAACCCAACTTGGGGAGTTTGACTGGGGAATCTTCCCTCTCCTCGGGGGAACATTTTTAAACAACCTGCCTAACAAATGGGTATGAACGACTCTGATGGTGACTACCACGGGAAGGGACCATCCAGGACTGATGGGGGGTGTGGGGGTGGTGTTGTGTGGGTTGGGGGGCGGGAGTGGGGGTCGGTGGTGGGGTTGTAGCATTCCTTTCTTGCTTTGCAGAACTCTGAAAAGACTTTCAGGTAAGACTTTTTTTTCAAGTGATTTTGCAAGGCAGTTGGATGACTTGCATGACCAGCATTTCTGAAAACAAAAGAGAGAACATTGAATTCCCAACATGCAGTACTACAGTATAGCATGTTTGTGAAAAAGCCATCTCTGTCGCTGGTAAGTATTTCTTTCTTACTGTTCTTGTCTGCTGGCTTGCAGATGCTGTCCTTTCATCCATAGAGAGCATCTTCCACTGTTCTTTCACTTGGCTGTTACTCATTTAAAACCTTCAGCATCCCTGCCACACTGCTTCCTTCCCAGCACTGTGGCATTGATATTGGGAAATGGAAAATTATATTCAGTGTACATTTGGGATTGATGTGCTGTAGGTAAATATTACCCATGAAATAAATACAAGCATAAACAATAAAATGTAGAAATATCATGAATGTAATGGTAGATTTGGTTACATTTCGTCACAGATGATATAGCTCTTTCAGCTGTTTTTCTTTGTGCATGTTAAAATACCCACTTTGGTCTAGGAAATAAAATATGTAATGTTAAGACAAATTGAAATGTTAGTTCACTACTTTAAAAAAAAAAATTGCTAGACACTCATTCTCTGTTTTTCCCCGAGAGCAACAAAAGACTGAATTTTAAGTAAAATGTTTGAGGAAAGGACTTAAGAAATGACAGCAGCATAGATTTGTTATGTGCAAACAGTCCTGTAAATGAATGAAAGAAATTGTTGTATTTCATGGGTATGACAAATCTCAAAAACAGTAGACACTGCTTTGTAATATAACTGTTAATATATTTCAGAAAAGAATTTTCTGTACATATTTGTGTACAGAGAAAGCACAAAAGGATGTATGCAGGTGCAGGCCTGCCATAAAACTTCTGCCTGTATGGTCTAAGAGGATTTTCTTTAAATCAGTTTTTCCTGGATTAAACAACAATTCCTTGTGTACTTCTAATGGTCCCTGGGCTCGGACACTGCTGTTGCACAGGTGCTTGTTTTAGTGTCCAAAATCAGTTCTTGTCCTTACACAGATCAGGCTTTAATTCTAAGCAGGGTATCTCTACTCTGAGCCAAATCTCAAGTCTAGAAAATCATATCAGCTTTTGGTATTTGCCCATAATTTCATAGTAAGATGAGGTGTTACGCATCTGCCTTTTCTGTTGTCTTTGGCTAGGACTTGATTAGTTTTCTTGGGCAAGAAAATTTTCATATTCATAGGGTGTTTTAACTGTTGCTTTCAACTTCATAGACCTGCAATTTTTCTGAACTCCATTTTCTAATATCTAAATAGTCATCTAGGAAATTGACTGAGTTGAAGAGACAAATTACTAGTCATGAGCAGTAAAACTCTGCTAGAGATAAGTCACAAACCACTGTTCTGTATTTTCGGACAATGAAGAATACATGGGAACATATTATTTTCCACTTTAAACTGCTGTAGTTCAAGATGGGTTGAAAACTGTAACTGACAAAAAAAGGAAGTTCAGATCTTAGCAGTAAAGAGCCATTAATAAAATGTGAATGGATGAGTGGTTTAAATCTAAACTCAAGGCTGTGGTTTCATTATTAGAAAACTCACTGCCAGTTGGCTGTCTTCGCAGCGTTAAAACACTGCCTCTGTGTTTCTGCACAGTGTTTAGGCTTCCTTAAAAGTTTTGTGTAAATAAGAGCTCCTAAGTTTTAATGAACTTTTCAATTCCTGTTTGTCATGGGAACAGATTGTTATACTTGTTTCTGAAAACACTGTTCTTTTTTCCTGACAGGCTGATATGCTCAGATCGCTAGCTAACACAAAACCAACAGTTAATGAACAAGACCTGGAGAAGCTAAGGAAGTTTACGGAAGACTTTGGTCAGGAAGGCTAGAGCAAATATATATGAGGAACATTAGAACTTTTTTTTGCTTTAAGTATTCTTGTTTATTGATGGCACTTCAATTAAGTGTCAGTAAAATCACACCTTTCTCGCTTTGCAGAAGGAATAGAAGATATCTTTGCAAAGACTCTTCAGCTTTTTGTATTGCATTGTTTTCCTCAGATGTCTATTAAATGTCTTGTACTGAAAAAATAATCTGAAAATACAATTATAGGGTGAAACAGCAAAGAGATAATGGTAATGCCTATTGAATACTAGAAAAACTTTAATGATTACTTCAATTTTAGGTATAATATTAGACCTGAGTACAAGTGATTTTTAAACTAAAAAAAAAACCCCTCTTTTGAGGGATGGAAGAGAATGTATTTGTCAGGTGTTTTCAGTATCAGTTGATACATATTAATTGCTCTCATTTCATTTAGAAAAATGCAACAAAATTTGCTAATGAAACCATACTGCAAGTGTGGGTTTGCTATTAAGTAAGAAAAAACAATGAGGATAAGACTACATGGGCCAGTACTTTGTTTAAATACTGATGGAAATTGTATTTGGCTTTTTCTGCTATGCTGTGTTACAATTTTATCTGAAATGACAAGCTTTTGTTTTTAGCTCTTTCCTAGCTGATACATGCTGTCACTATGCAATGTCCCAGAAGTTGGTTAAATGCGCGTATCTCAGAACTGTTTTTTCTGGCTTACTTCTAAATCTGGATTTACTTTTTGCAGAGTTTAACTGAAGTTAGGAAAAAAAGCATTAGTAATACCCTGTGAGATTCAGCATGTCAAGGCTGGCAAGGTAGCCTTTAGAGAATGACTGGGAGGTACTTTGGGAAACAGCATCCTTTCACGTGCGAGGAGAGTCTAACAGATGTTTCAGCCGCTGTCTTTCCAGTGATCAGTTAACTTAGAACCCCACTGATAACTACTGCATATAGGTTACATCAATTTAGTGCTTCAACTTGGAGAGAAGGCTGGCACTTTAGTATAGAAGGTGTGCTTCCATTGATCTTTTTCTGAAGAACTACGGATTGACATGTGCGTGAACGTCACTTAAAACACTACAGCGTCAGCATCGAGTTTGTGCCTTGTAAGTTTGCACTGGCTGTAGATACGAAACATCAGTAGATACCTAGAATACTGTGTTCCATTATTGTACAACTCTGTACTGCATAGGCTTTGTTTAACTTGCATTAAAAGAAATTTGCACATTTTGCATGTGTATGTTATATGTACATATGCATATATATGATCATCTTTTGATGGGGTTTGTTTCCTTTATGTACGTATTTTGTGTACTTTATAAATCATAGGATGGGTGAAATTTGCTGTACTTGAAGTAAAATGTTAGAGTACAACACCAGCTATGTTCTTTGAGTATTTCTTCTGTTGGCATATTTAGTGCTTGATATTTCTTTTAGACTTTGGTTTCTATGTTTAATAACTAAACAAAATATTTAGTTAAATTCTTTGATCTGCAAGGTGCTTGAGCTTTTGTTTACTAACATGATGCAACATTCTTTCCAAAATTGTTCAGTTACACACAGCTTTACCTCTGTCTTATATTGATACATGTAAATGTGAATCAGTGGACTTCAAATCTTTGTGGACCTTTTGGGGGGAACAGAAACAGAAATTCCAGCATAGGTGCAGGCAATTATGGTTAGTAAACTTAATCCTTGTTTACTCATACTTGCCTCTTGTGAACGCTTTAGAAGTGAGCCACATAGTGGTAGGGCTCTCACTCAAAGGTTTGAAGCTACTCTTCCAAGGACCTGTCTCTTCACCTTTGTTAAAATGAGTCCTTACTGCAATCTTAAAATTCTCAGGAACTTTTTTCTTGTGGTAGGATGATTTGTCCTATGGGTTTCCATAAGATTAATTCTAGTCTCTTATTTTTAACGTAGAGGAAAAGTATACTGTATGTTTTAACTTTACATCTTGCTGTTTGCTTAGTTGTGGGATGACATTTGTAATGGAAGCATTAATGTTTGATGTTTAAAGTTGTTTCTAGAATATTCCAAATAAACATTGCTGCTTAGAATTGCGGCTACAAGGACTACTTTTTAGTTTGCTGTCTTTGTAAAATGGGAATAAATTTAATATATATCCCAGAGCTTCCTAGGTAAATTATCCTAGAATAGATAAGAGCCAAACAGGGGGGGAGGGAAGGAGATGAAAAATAACTTCTTGGTTTTCAGTGTTAATTGAAAATACCCTAAAGAATTTATGAAAGGTTATATTTGCTTTACATAGTCAAAACCACTGTAAATACTGAATAAATTAATTGTACATTTCCTAAGGTCTGATGTATGACTCATCTTTGGCTAGTTAGCTTACAAATTTCCCTAACTTCTGTGGTTACTGCTTACTCTTGACTGTAATATGAAAACAATGTCATTTTCCCTCCTGTGAGTAAAATCATTTTGCAGTTAAATCACTTGTATATGTGTCTGTTGTTTTCTTCACAGATGGCTTCTTCACACTGACAGTAAACTTTGGATTTCCTGTCACCTGTGGTATACAGCTCAATGCATATACTCATAGTGCTTGAAAAGCTCAGTAAATTAACTTGTTATATTTCTCCCTGTGTTGCCTGACTGACCTCAAATTTCAAAGTCTTGTTTCTTCCTTGATTTACCTGGTCTCTTTTTGTCATCTCTAGCACAGTGCAAACCTACAAATCTTTTTTTGTTTGATTGGTGATGTTTTTCCAATTATCTGCTGGTCTTCGAGTATGCTTTTGTTTTAATTAGTGGAGGAGAACACATGTAGTTGAGGGAGATACTCTTGAATGAACTTTTGTTCATGCTCCTATCTGTCAGGGGTGTCAGATCATAGCTTGCTAAGCAAAGCAGCTGCTTGCTGCTGAATGTTCTCTGGTCAGGCATTTTGATCTACTCTTTCTGTCTATTTAGTCGTCTTCCTAATAAAAATACATTGTTTAGTTTTGGGGTTTTTTATGCTATTTCTGAGGATTATCTTGACAGGAAGCTTTCTGATAATGCTGACTTGGTTGAAATATGCAGGAACAGCTTTATTTTTCTATTTACTCTTTCCTTCTTCCAGAATGACAAGTTTGTTTGATTGTCTTCCATATATGTTTTTGGTCTTAAGCAGATTCATCCTAGTAATCATGGTTGACTTGAAGCCATTCCTGTAACTTATGTAAACCAGTGCAAGAACTTGGCGGACTGTTTGTTTTCTGCTGGGCTGCTTTTTCAACAGATACTTCATTCTGATCAAAACATTGTTCCTTTTATTCTTGAGCAGGTAGTTTTTGTTGTAGCTCGTGGCACAGCTACAGCGCTCTCTCCTTTGATTCTTCTTTAGCTTTTTATTAAAACAGTGACTTTATTGCACAAATCATCTGTCTTAAATAGCTGTGTAAAGACACTTCATTGTTCATTCATGCTCTGCCCTGGCATTTGTGTACGGACAGCCCAGATATTAGATAAGTTTATCCTATTATTTGTCTTCTGGTTCTTGTGACCTAATGACAATTATTTCTCTCCCTGCCTACCTCTATAGACACATACATGCCCTTCTGATGGTAGTTTTTTGACTAGGTGTCTGTTTTGTGCCATTTTCTGTTTACTCACCCTTACATCTTTTACCCTACCTAAGAGGCTCCGACTTGATGAATTAATGGTCAAGGATACTTCTTCCTTTCATCCCATCAACAGTGTTTGGGTATGCCAGAGTCCATCTGTCTGTAGCATCTGTGCACAGTACCTGGCACATTGACAGTCTGCTAGTCTTTTGCAGAAATACTTGACATTTTAGGGCTCATTTATTTGGACTTTTCAACCATTAGTCATGAAAATAAAATATGATATCCTAGCAGGATCATAGCAGGAGCTAAGTTCTCTTCTAAAAAGGCTTTGGTTGTGTTTTGAGACATCTCCAGGAAATAAGTCACCAACATCTGAGTGCAGGCCTGATGTTGATAAATCTAGGGTTTTCTTTCCTGCTTGGTGACTTATTACCAGGCACTGTGCCATGAATTGGCAAGACTTGCTTTTGTTTACCCTCCTTCCTCCTCTGCTGCCTCAGCTAATTTAAATCTCAGCTATTCAAGGCAGCGACTTTGCTTTCAAACACATTCAGTGTCACATGCATTCTGTGAACTATAAACAATAATTTCCTCTGACTCATTCTTGTGGGTTGATGACTGTCCACAGGTAATCTGTTACAAAAATCTCAGCTGGTATCTAGTTACCTTCTGCTCTTGCTCTGTCAATATCTCAGCAAGAATAAGTCAGCTAGATGAGGGACTGTGAAAACTGCTATAAATATCACCACTTCATACAGGAAATACAATGGCAAATGAGGACTGTTACTTACTGCTGGTGACTTGGGCTCTGGAAGAGCCAATTGAATGTTTTTGCCCAAAGAAAGCATGGGGAGGGAAATGAAAATTCCTTTCTCCTTCCTTCCCTTCTTGAAGGCCTCTTTTTTTTTTTTTTTAATAAGATTTTAGAAAAATCTAGAGAAGTAGCTGACTCCTGTTTTCAAGTGTGCCATTTAAAATGCTAGTTGAAATGTTCATGCTCTTGCCTGGCTAAGCCTGAGTTTACTTGGAATTTTAATGAAGTTTTAATGACTACTAAATTGCTCTGTACATAACCAAACAGTGAGGAAATCACTGGGCATTTTAGAGGGCCACAGTGGTAATGTTCTTCCTGGGCAGTCTGAGGCTCTACACACAGTAAATGCATCTCCAGAGATGCAGGTGGGGTGATACACTGGTTTGTGCCTCAGATTTCCTGTAGCACACACAGGGTGGAAACTGGTGAATAGGGGTGGCAGTGCATATACCCTGGGCTCCTATGGGGTTTTGTCCTGTTTCTGTCCTACTTGTCAGCTGTGTAAGATGATTTCCACAAGCTTTGTGGCTATCAGGCTTATTTTCTTGGGCCACCTTTTGTGTAAAGCGTGCTCATGCTTTACACAAAAGGGTACAAAAGTACAGTGGATACTGGAAATGCACAATGCTCATTATAAGAAGAAAAATGTTTTGATTAGAACTTGCTTTTGATTTGAAATGTTATTTGGCAATCTAGGCCTATAATATTCTCTTTTGCTGTTCTAATTTTGGTTTCCTTTTTGTCTGGCTTACTCTCTGTCCTTCAACCATTTTTTTTTTTCCCCTCAAAGGTAAGATAAGACACTGATTCCTTTTTAAATCCTATTTCAAAGCTCTTTATGTTCCTGTAATTCTCCAGTGTTTATACCAAAGCAAGCTTGTATGCAGCAAAGCAAAAAGCTGTCAAAGTCTCCGATTTCCCTCGTTCCCTTCAAAGTGACAGGGCCGACCTGCACAGGCTATCCTTTCCCTGGCTGCCAGCAGGATGGCAATGGACTGCCCTGGTAGAAGAGGGAGACAGACTTGGAGGACTGCAAGTGATTCTGATGCATTGGATAGCAATGCAAGGGGGAGAAGTGGTTGAATTGCTTCTTTTCAGCAAGCTATTTTATACTTGTTTCTTGAGTTAGAGGAGAACTGAGCTATATACAAGAGATCTAAATTTCCATTGCATTACAGCAGCTTCAATGCAGCACACGCCAAAGATCATCTTTCAGGGACTGATAACAAGGGTGGATGTTGTGTAATGGCATCCAAGAAATAAACACCAGCCTCTTGCCAGTGCTGTGTATATCCAGTGTGTAACCTGCAACTGGAAACAGACAATTCACGTTAGAAGATTGAGCAAACAAAAGTTCTCTTGACTTGCTTTCAAAGAGAAGCTGGCACAGACCTGGAGTAGGTAATTTAAGTTCTTCCAGTATTTAAGAGTGCAGCTACAAAGCAAAGAGCAACAGGAGAGTAAGAAGCTCTCCCACACAGTATGTGGGGCAGGGCATACAGCTCTAGAAAGGTGAAATGTCGAAAGGCAGGAACACCTGGAGAGCAGCACCGTAACTTCCCAAGCACAGAAAAAGCACCTAGAAAAGGTAATTTTTTGAGAAACCAGCAGCTTATCAAGACCACACATCATTAACTTGACCTCTTGTAATAAGATTGAATCATGTGAATGTGCGTGTAATAGACGTGGTTTGACTGAATGACTTGGAATGGTATCACTGGTAGCTTAATACTGAAGCAGAGCAAACTTGCATAAGTTCAGGACCTGTCACTCTTTCAAGATTGCCTGGAGGTTATGTGCTTCTGTAAGTACAACATAAAGGACAAAATTATGCCTATTTTAGAAAAACAACAGCAGCAGCTTGCGTGGGAGCAACTTCACTCTGCTGAGCAGAAATCAGGTAACGCTAAAGAAAATGGCCAGAAGTTGATAAAAATATAATTGCAAAAATGTTCCTTTTGTGGATTAAAAGTGAAAACATTCATGAAAATACATATCCAAGGAGGTAATAATGACAGTAGTGGGTGAAAAACTGCCACGGAGAAAAGGCAAAACCTGACACAAACACTGCTAATTTGACAGCTTCAGGGGTAAGTCCTGAAGGACTTAATTGAAAACAGCCAGGAAAGGCTTCCTCCCTCACCTGTCCACCTAGAGTCACTGTCTGAAAACTTGAGAACATATAGTAACCAAGGACTTAATTTCTAGACAGATTAAATTCTGCATTAAAGCTCTGTCACAGCACCAGCCCACTACTTCAGAGATGATAACTGCAAGCCACAGCAGCTGTAGATTTCCTAGACAAGGAGGAAGCAAGGGCAGATGAAGCCATGGTAATCATAGAATGCCTTGGCTTGGAAGGGACCTCTAAAGGTCATCTGGTCTAACCCCCCTGCAGCCTAACCTCGAATGTCTCCAGAGATAACGCCTCCACCACCTCCTTGGGCAACCTGTTCCAGTGTTCCACCATCCTCAGATGTAAACTTACTAACGTCCAATCTAAAGCTTCTCCAGTTCAACCTTTCTTAAACTTCTTTAAACTTCTCCAGTTTAAAACCATTGCCCCTTGTCCTATCACTACGTGCCCTTGTAAACAGTCCCTCCCCAGCTTTCCTGTAGGCCCCCTCAGGTACCAAAAGGCTGCTATAAGGTCTCCCTGCAGCCTTTTCTTCTCCAGGCTCAACAACCCCAACTCCCTCAGCCTGTTGTTGGAGGAGAGGTGCTCTAGTCCTCCAGTCATTTTTGTGGCCCTCCTCTGGACCCTCTCAATCAAGTCCATGTCCATCCCGTGTTGGAGGCTCCAGAGATGGACACAGTACTCCAGGTGAGGTCTCAGCAGAGCAGAGTGGCAGAATCACCTCTGTCAGTCTCCTGGCCATGCTTCTTTTGATGAAGCCCAGGATGCAATTGGCTTTCTGGGCTACAAGTGCGCATTGTTGGCTCATGTCCAGCTTCTTGTCCACCAGAGCTTCCAAATCCTTCTACACAGGGCTGCTCTCTATGACCTCATCCCCCAGCCTGTATTGATGAGGTTTGTTCTGACCCAGGTGCAGGACCCTGCACTTGGTTTTGTTGAACCCCATGAGGTTCACCTGGGCCCACTTCTCCAGCTTGTCCAGGTCCCTCTGGATGACACCTCCTCTCTCCAGTATATCGACCATGCCATTCAGTTTGGTGTTGCCTACAAACTTGCTGATGGTGCACTTAATCCTACTGTCTGTGTCATTGATGAAGATATTAAATAGCACTGGTCCCACTACAGATCCCTGAGGGACACAACTTGTCACCCATCTCCATCTGGACACTGAGCCATTCACCACTACCCTTTGGATGTGACTATCCAGCCAATTCCTTAACCACTGAACAGTCCAACCATCAAATCTGTATTAGAGGGGACCATGTCAAAGGCCTTGCAGAAGTCCAGCTAGATGCTGTCCATTGCTCTTCCCTTATCCACTGATGTAGTCACTCCATCAAAGAAGGCCACAAGGTTGGTCAGGTAGGACTTGCCCTTAGTGAAGTCATGCTGTCTGTCTCTGATCACCTCCCTGTCCTCCATGTGCCCTATCAGATCTTCCCAGGCACAGACCTTTTTAAAAATGGGTGTAATGTGTCCCTTCTTCCCATCACCAGGGACCTCACGTGACTGCCAGGACTTTTCAAATATCATGGAGAGTGACTTGGCCACTACATCAGCCAATTCCCTCAGGACTCTGGGATGCATCTCCTCTGGTCCCATAGACATGTGTATGTTCAGGTTCCACAGGTGGCCACAAACTTGATCTTCACTTACAGTGGGAAGATTCTTGTCCCCCTGGTCCCCACCTTGTGGTCCTTCAACTTGGGAGGTGTGAGGAGAGAGGTTGCCAGTGAAGACCAAGCAAAGAAGTTGTTGAGAACTTGAGCATTCTCCTCATCCGTTGTTACCAGCTTGCCATTCTTGCTCATCAGAGGGGTATGTTTTTTCTAACCTTCCTTTTCTTGTTGACATATCTATAGAAGCCCTTCTTGTTACTCTCCTTGAAGAGCTTGAAGTTTGCTTTCCTAAAATTCAGGGTCCTGACTCTGTTCCTTGTCTGACTCGTATCCCTTAGGGCTGTGAAGGACTCCACCAGTGCATGATCACTGCAGCCCAGGCTGCCTCCAGCCTTGACAGCCCTGATGAGCTTGCCTGCATTGGCGACCAACAGATCCAGTATTGCATCCCCTCAGGTAGGGCTATTTCTTGTCCTAAGAAGTTATCCTCAAGGCATGCCAGGAGTCTCCTGGATTGCCTACAGCTTGCCGTGCTGCTTTTCCAGCAGATGTCAGGGTGGTTGAAGTCTCCCAGCAGGATGAGAGCCTGTGAGCATGATGCCTCCTGCAGCTGGAGCAAGGATACTTTGCCAGCAGGCTCCCCTTGATTGGGTGGCCTGTAGTAGACACTGACCACAAGGTTCCCCTTGTTGCCTCAGTCTCTAATTCTTACCCATAAGCTTTTGAGTTGCTCATGGCTATTCTTTAGGGACATCTTTTCACACCCCATCTATCTGTTAACATAGAGGGCCACACCTGCACCCCTCTTTCCTCTCCTGTCCCTTCTGAACAGCTTGTAGCCATCGATAGCCACACTCCAGTCGTAGGATTCATCCTACCAGTTTCAGTAATGGCCACTGTGTTGTGGTCTTCCAGCAGCACAGTAGCTTCCAACTCCTCCGTGAGACTCTGACTGTGCAGCTGGTCCCCAGCATGACTCAGGGCAACACACTGAAGGCCCTTACTAGCTCCCCATCCCACTGACCCTGTTGTGTCACCCACAGCTTGTCACAGACAAGCCTGCTATTATTATCTCTCTCCCACTTCACATCCAGTTTAAAGCCATGTCAATCAGTCCCACAATCTCTTCAAGACCCTCTTCCCCCTGTGAGAAAGGTGTCTCCCATTTGATGCCAGCAGGCCTGGTGCTGTACAGGCCATCCCATTGTCAAAAAGCCCAACACTGTTGTGGTGACACCAGTCACGGAG
>WUAM01000335.1:4784710-4805604 GCA_024336885.1 Actenoides hombroni | reverse complement strand
TGACTGGTCGCCAACTGGATTTTACTCCGTTCACCACCACCCTCTGGGCTCGGCCATCCAGCCAGTTTCTAACCCAGCGAAGAGTCCTCCTGTCTATGCCATGACCTGCCAGCTTCTCCAGCAGAATGCTGTGGGAAACGGTGTCAAATGCCTTCCTGAAGTCCAGGTAGACAACATCCACCGCCTTGCCCTCACCCACTAGGCGGGTCACCTGATCATAGAAGGAGATCAGGTTGGTCAAACAGGACTTGCCCTTCATGAACCCATGTTGGCTGGGCCTGATACCCCCATTGTCCTGCACTTGCTATGTGATCACCCTCAAGATGAACTGTTCCATAATCTTTCCCAGGACCGAGGTCAGGCTGACAGGCCTGTAGTTCCCCCGATTATCCTTCCTGCCCTTCTTATAGATGGGTGTCACACTGGCAAGGCCCCAGTCATCTGGGACCTCCCCAGTTGACCAGGATCGCTGATAAATGGATTTAACTCCATTCACTACCACTCTCGGGGCCTGGACATCCTGACAGATTTTTATCCAGGGAAGGGTACATCTATCCATCCAAGCCATGAGCAGCCAGTTTCTCCAGGAGAATGCGGTGGGAAATGGTGTCAAATGCTTTACTAAAGTCCAGATAAAAAACATCCACAGCCTCATCCACTAGGCAGGTCACCTTGTTATAGGAGATCAGGTTACTCAAGCAGGACTTGCATTTCATAACCCCATGCTGACTGGGTCCAATCTCCTGGTTGTCCTGTATGTGCCTTGTGATGGCATTCAAGATGATCTGCTCCATAACCTTCCCCTGCACTAAGGTCACACTCACAGGCCTGTTCTCCAAATCCTCCTTCCAAATCCACCTGATGAGTGTCACATTTGCTAACCTGCAATCAACTGGAACCTCCCTAGTTAGCTAAGACTGCTGATAAATGATGGAAAGTGACTTGGTGAGCACTCCTACCAGCTCCTTCAGCACCCTTGGGTGGATCCCATCCAGCCCCATAGACACGTGTGTGAGCAGTGTAGGAGGTCACTAATCATTTCCCCATGGATTATGGGGGCTTCATTCTCTTCCTTGTCCCTGTCTTCCAGCTCAGGGGACTGGGCACTCAGAAAACAACTGGTCTCCCTATGAAAGACTGAGACAAAGAAGGCATTAAGCACCTCACCCTTTTCCTCATCCTTGGTCACTGTATTTCCCCCAATGTCCAGTAGAGGATGGAGATTCTCCTTAATCCTCCTTTTGCTGTTAATGTATTTATAGAAACATTTTTTATTGTCTATTATGGCATCCACCAGATTAAGCTCACATTGGGATTTGGCCTTTCTCATTTTCTCCCTGCATGACCTCATGGAATCTTTGTGTCTTCCTGCGTTGCCTTCCCCTTCTTCTATAGGTCATAGACAAAGGTCTCTGCTCAGTCAGTTTCCTCTCCCACTGGTTTGTCTTAGAGGACACGAGGATGGCCTGTTCCTGTGCCTTAAAGATTTCCCTCTCGAAGAATATCCAGACTTCCCGGACTCCTTTGCCCTTCAGGACTGTCTCCCAAGGGACCTTTTTCTGATCACGTACAGCAGCTCTTACATTCCTACTAGCTATTCTTCCTCAAGAGACAAGGGATCAAGAAAATTGGTTGACAGAAACCACCTAGGCTGTAATTTTTCTACATCTGGAGCTTCACTGGAATCCCAGAACTACTAACGTGGCTCTAACCTCTTGTAACCATTAATTCTCATTTCTTAAGAGAGCAGTTGGATGCCACACCTATGCTTGCTACAGAAGAAGGGGAAAGGCTAGAAAAGAAAGGAAGACGATTTGGATAAAAGGAAAAAGATAAAAGTTGCTTTCCTTGGCCATGGAAGTGACTTTTTCACTGCTATTTCTTTTCCTGAATGCTGGATAGAAATGACATCAAGAGGTCTCCAGCTTTATCACAGCATAGCGTACTGATCCTGGTCTCCCCTCCCCCTTAACAATGTGCAGAAAACACAACCAGAAATATCTGCAAGTGGATACTGGGGCACAATACAAGTGACTCCAGAGGCTGGAGGCTGCAACCTTGCTACCTGCTCTTCTAAAACTTCATCCCTTCTCCTGAAGGCATCTTAAACCAAAACATACTCCTTTTACTTGTACCTGGTGTGTTTGGGGAGCATTTCTCTTTCAAGAAGGCCAAAAGGGCAGTTCTGATATCAGCCATTTGTGCAGTAGAATTACCAATTCACAAATTTGTTTCCACGCTTACATGACTACTTTGCTTCTTTAGTTGCCACACTGTGGTTCATATTGAACACCTCAACCCACAATATTGTTATTGCAAAAGTCTGTGTAAAGATTTAAAGTAACAGAACTGAGGAAGCAGAACACTGCAGCTGGAACAGCTCTTATAATTTGGCTGCTTTCATCTCCTTGTATTGTATTCCCTCTCCTCCTCTAAACACATCACTGTTGTATTAAAGCTGCTTCTAAAGATTAATTAGCAAAGCAGTGAGCATATCTTAGTTGTTCTTTTTCCCTCCCCATCCTCAGGGTATATACAGATATTGGTCAGCCTGCTCTATAAAATTATACACTTTGTGATGTTATTTATGAAAGCCAGATTAATTATTGCTTTATGTACAGCTGCAGTTTGGAGTGAAGAGCAATGATGGTTACATTAGAGTTCAATTTCTAGTTTCACAGTCATTGAGAAAACAGTTCTACAGTAAACAATTCCCTTGTGCCAGGAATGCATTTCCTCCCTAAATGAGGTCATATGAGATGAGTATAAACCAGATAACCAGGGCAAACTTTAGTTTCCATTGTCATACTCTAAAAGAACAAAAAAATATCTGCAAGTGAATTAATTGTTGAATTATAGGCAGTTCATAAGGTCTTCACCTTTGAATATATTTTTCACACAGATATGCATGACACTACAATCCAGGGAACAAAGCAAGAACAGATATCAGAGCTACACTGTCAACCCCAAGGTTGTAAGGTGGCCTTTCAGCCAAAAGGAAAAAGCAATAAATATATATATTATACATACCTGCTGTAAGGAAACTTTATGTTAGTCTAGAAAGATCTTTAAAATGTGGTTAGTAAGATGTGATCATAACTGTGACTGATCAAAACTACATCATCTGTTCAAGGCTTTTAAAGACCCGCTACCAGTATGTTTAACCTTGATTTTATTAGAAACTTACTGCAGATGATTTCTTGCACTCATGCCCTCACCTCACCTCGATGTTGAGAGTGATATTATATTGTGAAAGACAAATTTATCTGTCTGCTTCGCTTTATCTCCATACTGCTAACATTTGAGCTTTGAAAGTCTCACCAACTTCTGTGGTAGAAGTTTATGAATAGTCACTAATTACCTGATTGATCTCCTCTTTTGTGTTTTGTTGGAAAGATAACACATATAGACTGTCCTATAAGTAAACCAGGAAATTAATATACTTGATTGCAGCTTTTTCCAGTCCACATCTTATTTTAATTTCCACTAACAATATAATTCACATACTCTGTTTTCTTAGATTGATTGCCAATCAACTTCCATTGCTGTCACTGCAGCAGCTAGCATCTTACTGTGCACAATTTCTTCCTTCTACATCCTCTCAAAACGCTACCAAAAATATATTCCAGGTAAATCCCATTTCAGGACTAATTCCTGGCTTTGCATCTTTTCACTGCAACAAATTCAGGTTCCCTGTTCCCTCTTTGAAAGCTGCATAATCCCTGCCCACATCCCTGTTCCCAGTTTCGCCTACTCACTACTTCTAATCTCTCCAAGATTATTTGCACACCCTTTTGCACACCCTCTTGCCTAGGGGCTTTGGGGTTTGCTTGGTTGTTTTGGGTTTGGTTATTTTTTTCCTTAATTTGGTAAACTCTTTTGTAGAAGTCAACAACTGCATAATAACTAGTGAGAAAAAGAAATTGAAGGGAGGTTTTCAGTTATAAGTAATTATACTATAAATTTAAAAACTATCAAATTCAGACACGTTACTAAATAAATATCTAGGTCAAATGTATGGAACTATTTTATTTGGACTGCTCTGGAAGGTGGTGGGCTTTTTTATTTATTTTTTTTTTCCTACCATTATGCCTTAAAGCTGAAAAGCATGCTTTTATAGTTTTTCATGCAAGTAACACGAAACCCCTGTATTTTCACCTAACAGGGAACAGCACGCTGGGGAAAAAAAAATAAATAAAATCTGATTTAGATTTTGGAACAAGGGAGCGGCATTAACTCCATCTGCAGAAACTGGGGGATCTCCAGCACTCCGAAAACCAAGTCTCGCAGAATTTCCATCTTTTCCTAGAGGCGGTTATGTCACATTGGCTTTAAAACCCGCCCAGGATGAAGTCAATTACCTTTTATAAACCATTTGTGTTTCCTACCTCATGGCCACACGCTGCTTTCCCAGAGAAGGGAAGCACTCTCCGCTTTCCTCCCTTTCCGAGTGCGTTTCACAGGAACAGGCTGCGCATCTTCACCATTTGTAACCCCGCGAGTCGGTGACCTCGGGCAACGCATTAAAGTTTGAGTACAAACAGTTAAATATTCAAGACACTTTTGTGAGTACACGAGGCAGCCAAGGCAAGTGCTTAATACTGGCACACTTTATCGACACCGCTTTTTTCCCCTACCCTCCCAACGCTGGCGCTTACTGCCCCAAGCAAGGGACGCTCAGGGCTGGCCCGAAGCACGCACGTCTCCACGCCATCTCCAGCCGCACGGCAGCGGCAAGTCCGGGGCAAGGGAACGCGTCCAAGCCTCTCACCGAGAGCAGGTACTTCCCCAGGGCCCAACCTCTTGTAACCGAAGCTCTTCCGTGGCTCGGCTCGGCCCCACCCCCTCCATCGGCGGCAAGCGGCCGCCTGCCCCACGTGACGAGACAAAGACCCCGCCCCGGGCAAATACCCCGCGGGGCGGCACGCGCGGCGCCGCCGCTCCGCCCTCGGGGGTGGGAGGCGCTTGCTCGAGCCCTTCCTCCCGGAGACGGACTCCGCTGCTCTCAGCCTCCCACTGTGACCCTTAAAGCCACCTCGAGCTCCAATCTCCCGGCCCCGTCACAGCCCTCGGCCAATCCGCGGCCACATTTTCCCCCCTCGCCGGCCAATCCGAGAGCGCGGACTGGCACCCGCCTCCGCAGCCAATCAAGTGGCGGAATGGGGGCCGTCCTTCCCTTCTTCTCTGTGGCCCCGTGGCGGTGCTGTTTCTATCCCGCCCGGTGCTGCGGCGTAGGCGGGCGGCTGTGGTACCGGGCTGCGGTCGGTGTTTCCCCCCCACCCCACGGCAAGAGCTGCCGTCAGCGTTCCCCCCTTCCCCTAGCGAGAGCTGCTGTCGCTGCCCCCTAGCGGGTTCCGCCCCTCTGCTCTCCGCAGCCCTTCTGCGAGGGCAGACCGAGCCATGCTGCTACTGGCTGTTGCCTTCATCGTGACCTTCGTCCTCCTCCTCTACATGGTGTCGCCGCTCATCAGCCCCAAGCCCCTTAAGCTGCCCGGCGCTCATGTCGTGGTGAGTGAGGCGCCTCGGGAGGGTGCCGCAAGGTGCGAGGAATGGGTTCCCCTCACCGCTGCTTTCTGCCTTGCGCCCAGGGCGCGGGGCCGTTGGCGGGCCGCCGCTGCCGCTCGGCCTCGCCGCCTCCCCGGACGCGGCGCGGGGGCTTCCGCGCGAGCCGGCCCCCGCTGCTTTGTTTATTGGGTCGTGGGGAAGGGAGGGACGGAGGGAGGCAGCCTCCTCCAAGGTGGACGCACGGTGCTGTGGGAAGGAGCGTGCCCCTGACAGCCGAGGGGTATGGCGGCGTTAGGGGAAGGCCCCGCGCCGGGAGGAGTGAGCGGAGGTAGCCTCTCGATCGCGGGAGGGGAGGGGAGAGGCGGGCGGTCTGGTGGATCGTGCGGGAGGTTAACTCCCCGCAGACGAGGGCCGAGCGGCACCCGGAGCTGCGCTGCTGACAAAGGCCCGCGCTGGGGAGGGAGGCTCCGCGTTAGAGGCGCCCGCTGGTTCGCCAAGAATTTTGTCAGCTCGCTGTAGCACCCCAAGCTACCGAAACGTGGGAGCCGCAAGTCCGAGCGATAAGGAAATGACCTGTACTGCTGGCTCTGACAACCGCTGTTTATCTCGGTTGCCTTGGGGCGATCTTCTTAGTCACCAGAAATGCAAACCGTCTTCAGTCTTAACATTGACTTTCGGAGACGTTTGGTTTGTACTCTAGAAGCTACCGGTTACTTCGAGGGTTTTTTTAACATCTCGCATGGTATTCCAGTGGTGTATGCACTTAAAAAGCAAAATCTGTGATTGAGTTGGTCTAAAAAACAAGTCAAATGTGAGGAAATGGGACGACTAATAAAATAAAAGAAGTTGTCAGGTGATGCTTATGCACTGTTTCCTCTTGAAGGACATAGATAGCAATGTCTATGAGCAATATTTTACCTGTAGTCAAGATGGTAGCATTAAGTCTTTAGAGGAACATACTGTTGAAACAGTTCACGCACATCAGGAGAAGTAATGTGAGTGTGTGACCTGATGGGGGGGAAAAGGGGACAATACCCAGGTGCTTTCAGGTGGATTCCAAAGTAGTGAATGTGGACACATGAGATAAAAAAAAAAAATAAGCAGCTGAAGGAATCGGTGCCCTAGAATCAGCTTTTTAATTTAGCTTTAAATCTCAACTGTTTGTTCTATGCAGAGAAGCTGTAGTGTACTGTTTGATTAAATTTGCTTTTAAGGGGTGAGTAGCTCTTGCAGACTTGTTACAGTGGGAGTTTGGGACAACCCAGAAGTCAGACCTTTTTAGGTGCAGGTGAATTAACAGCTACTTTTGGGTTGGTTTTTTTTTTTTTTTGTTGGTTTTTTTTAATCTCTATATGATGCCTGTTTTGGTTTGGTTTGAGTTTTTTTATTATTATGTTTGGAGCTCCTCTTTAGAGGATGGAGCTGTCCCCAGAATAATTTAGACCTGTCCAGGTTACAACAGCATTCCCAAGTTGCTTTATGCAATAGTGTTACTTGCTTTATAGCATCCTGTACTGTGTGATGTGTGTTCAAATGTGCGTTGAGGTTCTCTGGTTGTGGCTCTTCCCACAGAATTAATGCTTGTTAAGGAGGAACCCCTCAATAGGATTTGAGGAACCCTTCAATACTGTGTAAAAGCAAAGGTGAAGCAGACTTAAGGGCCTTTTGCAACTATTAGGCAGGAATAGAATAGCAAACAATAAGTTTAATGGATTTTATTCCAAAATTTTACTGGTTTGGGTTTTTTAATATATATACAGTGATTATGCCAAGTTTTGTCTGTTCTTCATGTGATAAAACTCTTTAAAAGATACTGTGCTAGTTCTTCTAATCTGAATGGTCCATTTAAAAAAGCTCACATGGAAAATGATGTGAATACTCTTGTTAGAGAAGGACCTACTATAACCACTCCCTATAACCACTGCTGCTGTTTATATCAGCAATTCAAGCTCAGTTTGATCCCACTGTAAGTCTCAAAACCAGTATTCTTGCAAGTCTTATCAAATTAGGAGTCTAGCTAGAGAAGTAACTATATTAATATATTGATGGAGGAAAACACTGTAGATACATTTAAATTGATAATACAAATAACAATCTGCAGGTAAACAGTTTTGTTGGTGTCCCTACTGGCAGAACTACTTGTTTCATTTTAACTTCAGTGATGCTTTAAAAGTATTTGTGCAAACTAACAGGACACGGAGCAGTTGTTTCAGGGGACACCAGTTAGATTTACAGATACTGTTAAGGATGCTGGGCACTTGTACATCTGGATTTCAAATTTTCTGCTGTACTGCATAAGGAAAAATACTGGATGATGGTGCTGTAAATCAGCAATCTTGTTCTGGGAGGCTGAGGCTTTCCATATTGTGTGTGTGTGAAGCAAATTGTTGTGTTGTATACTGGGAGCAAGTGTCCCCTGCTACTGAAATGACCAAGAGGCTTCATGAAAATCCTTAAAGATCATAACATTATCTAAAGACTTATTTGAAGTTTTCTCACAAAAATATTAAAATCTGTTTAAATTATCTGCGTATGTAACTCCTGTGTAGTTTATAACTTGATGAAGGTAAGACTGTAGGTGAACGTTTGGTAATCTCTGTCAAGCCTCAGTCAAACACGGTCTGGAAATAAAGAATAAAGGAATAAAGACCTGCATGTTTAGCTGGTTAAGCCCTCTCAAGAGGGCAAGTGATGACTATGGCACAGTAATTAAAAATTTTCCAGGTACACTTGAATAAATTGTTTTTCTGAAGCAGAAAGATTCAGTTTTATCTAGAAACTCTTCTTTCTGAGGGTCTGCTGGGAATATAATGAAAATGTTGGATTTCTGAAGGAAGGTCATTGAGTGACTTCAGAGGCTATTGCATACCAGTTACTTCCCTCCTGCTAGTTATGGTTAATAATGTTTGGGTTATGGTTAAGTAACTGACTTCTGGCTGTCTTTTGGGATAAGAAATTTGAAACAGAAAACTTAGATTTCTTCTCTCTGTCTTTTTTGCAGCATTATTCGCATGATGGAAGCGTGCAGTGTTAGGTGAGGCATGCTTTCTGGAGGAGTCATCATCATGAGCCTCTTGCTTAGAAAAGAATAAGACCGTTATTCTGAATGAGGGTGTACAGAATTCCAAATTACTAGTGGTCAAATCTTGTGGGGGTTTTTCCCCCCCTCTTTTTATCTGGTGTGTATTTTTGTGACCCCAGTGAGCACCGTTAAATAAAAGGGGCTTCTCTGCTATTAAATTGTCTCAAGCATCAGGTTTAGCTTATTTAAGACAAAATACTTTTTATATATTTAATACTACTTGCTTAATTTCTAGCACGACTAGGAAAGCGTTCTCAAATAGAGTATAAAAGGTTTGGTTGGTTTTTCTGCTTTTTGTGCTAAACTTCCCCATGCTTCAAAATCAGGGGAACTATTTCATTCGTCTTTCATTTTGCCATTGACTTTGTCTCTCCCCTTGGGTTTCAGGCTCCGTATTGTACACACTGCTCTCACCTGTTTTGTGAGAATGAGCTATTTGGTATCTGGCTTTAACAGTAGACAGGAAAATGAAAAGAGGATAAGGCAGTCATCACTGCTTCATGTGCATCGTGCTCGCTTGCATCCCGTTTAACTGTCCTTTGTCAGAGATGTTACATCTGCCCCATGCACTCTCTGCTCGCTCTTTCCATTTTTCTACAAAGGTACTTTGCCTGCTGGAGCAGGATGCAACACAAACTTAAGACAAAAAGGCAAAAGCAGCCTTCCATACATTTAATGAGTGTTGTTTAGAAACTGTCTTTGCTGAAACACTAATGCAAACTTTTCTCCCCTTGTTTAAGCCTTAATCTTTCTACAGCTAAGTTGAAATTTCCAGGAGGAGGGCAGGGAACAACAAAAAAAACCAAACCCAAAACCAGAGATTTCAAATTTGAGATACTGGAAATCTGCTTCAATCGATGAGACAATCCAACTCCAAATTAACACAACTATCATCAGCAGTTATCAAAATCAAGGCTTCATTGATATAGTATCTCCAACAGAGCTTATCAACTTTCACTTCGCACTGGCTGCAAGCTGGCTTCATGGTTTCAGAGAGTTCTAACAGAAGGTATTTAGTTCCACTGAAACAGAACATCACCGTAATCTGCTCTAAACAATCAGTATGCCTGACTAGACTCAAAATTACCTTCTGCCAGACCACTCGGATGCATCCGAACGGCAATTCTCTGTCCTTCACCCCAATATTTCCATTTATCAAGGGGGAAATAAGCCCTATAATCCTTAGAAGCTGAATTATATTATCAAGGATCATAGCTTGAAGATGGATCCAGACCCTTTTTGGAACAGGTCAATTTAGTGCCTGTTTTCAAACACAGAGACAGCTGTTAACACCGTTCAAGGGCTGGTAATACTGCATTCTGAACATCTGCTTTAATACTAGGAGTTAATTGTCCCTTCCTGTCAGTAAATTAGTCTGTTTTGAGTTGTTGTGACTAGATTTTTAATGCAGAACCAGAGGTGTTTGCAAAAAATACAGTGAAATTAAAAAATGGCATTGGGGCAATTGGGATGTCTGAGACTCCTGAAATGCAGTAGCACTGTAGAACTGTTGACCACAAGGGTCAGTAGCTGTAATAACAGCTTGTTTCATGGAGTAGATGTGTGCTGGTCCTCTATATCTCTGCACCTGTGGTAGTAACTTGCCTATCAAGCAGACTTCAGAAGGTTGCTTAGGCTAAATTCACAGAAGCAGAAAGCAAAATTTTTGCTGGTGTTAGGGATTTTTTGGTGGTTGTTGTTACATTAGCATTTATGGTGGATGCTCCTGAAAGACGTGTGTATTAGTAACAACCTCCCCCACACTAGTAACAGCCTCCCACCTACATGCTAATCGACACTGCATTTTGTCATTGACCTATCTGACATGGGCCTCATCCAGTGTTCTTGGGTGTGACTGAGAATTAAAACTACCTTTTCCCACTTCTTGCATGACTGAAGACCTTGTTTTTCTGTAATGGTTGTTAGTGTTGCCTGACAAGCCAGGTGCGTGCTGACAGTACTTTCACCTTCAGAGAATTCCTCGAGCACTGGGGTAGTTGACCTGTTGATGAGACTTCATGATTTGCAGAGGTAGTTATCAGCTCTTAGTGCTATGCTAAAAATTGGAATTGGAGAAACCTTCCATGCACGTTGATTAGTTCATCTGATGGTGTACCTGCTGCTGTTGAAAGCCTCTGCAAGCAGCTCACGAGTATTGTGGGACAGAACCCTGCCTGAATGTATCAAATGGAGTTTTTTAATCTTTTCAGAGATGTATTGAAATCCTGCAAGCTGTTTTGTGAATACACTGAAATTCTTGACCTCTTCCCATCATGAAAATCAAATAAATTCTGGGGTCCCAAATCACTAACACTCAGTCTTACAGACTCATTTAACTTTGAAAGCACTACATCTGTGGTCCAGAAGACTACAGAGCAGGTTTCACACGTCCAGAACAGCCTCTGCATCTTGGAGTCATCCTCAAAGGTTAGTGTAGTGTAAAGCTAGTACTGCAGAGAGTGTCAGAAGCTGATCTGAAGCAGCTATCTCTAATAACAGAGGAACCCCAGAGAGATGAAATTAATTTTTGTGACCATTACACTGGTTTTTAGCCCATTTGTGACTGCAGAGGAGCCAGTCGGAAACCACGGGCCGTGTTGTAAGTCTTCCCTGTGATTATTAGATTTATCACTAACCTTCAATAACAGCTTACTGTAAAATACTTATATGAAAGAAGAGTTTAGTGACTCATGGGAGGAGTGTACTTTTGACTCTTCTGACTTCACTGCCTCCAGCAGTGGAAAGAATTTTAAGGCTAATGAATCTCTGGAAACAAAACTGAGGCACTGGCAGATGAGGCGGCAACACAAGGCTTTTGATGGGGTGTGTAGTTAAACATCGGGGATCTTTTGTCTTCTGCTAATTAGCTCAGTGCCTGTTTTCTCACACTTAAACTAGAGGTGATACCATACTTTTTCTGAAGTCTTTTGAAAGGTTTTGATAGCCAAGAGACACTTTCTAGAGTTGATTTTCCCCACAGCATCCCTCCCGGTGCTGTGCTTTGCACTGAGAGCTGCAGAGGTGCTGATGACACACTGGTGCTGTGGCTGCTGCTGGGCAGGGCTTGCACAGCACCAGGGCTGTTTGCCCAACATTCGTCCCACAGTGAGATGGGGTGGACAAGATCTTGGGAGGGGACAGGGCTGGGACAGCTGACCCAAGCTGACCAAAGGGATATCCCATACCATATGAGGTCAGCTAGCAACGGGGCAGGGGGGAGTAGCTGCTTGTCCTCCAGAGCAACAGACATGTGTCCAGAGCCCTGCTTCCAGGAAAAGGGGCCAGACATCACCTGCTGATGGAGAGTAGAGAATGAATTCTTGGCTTCATTTGTTTCTGTGTGCAGCCATGCTTCCCTTTTCATTACACTGCCTTTGTCTTAACCTAGGAGTTTCATCTTATTTTTGCTCCCTGGTCCAGCTGGGCAGGAGGCTGGGGGCTGGGGGTTGGGGAAGGGTGATAGTCGTTTGGTAGGCACCTGGCATCCAGCCAAGGTTAAACCACACCTTTTTCCAGTCATTAGGAAACCCATATTTCAGAACTCAGTTAACCAACAGATACATTTTTTTTTAACAATAACTGCTTCTAGGCATTTTGTTTCAATATTTTCTAAATTGTAATCTCTTAATATGCTTCTAAAAGAAAATGCGAATAACTTGGTTCTATAAGGAAGAAACCTCTGTTTGTTTGAGGACCAAAGGTACATGCAGACCGAGAGGTTTAATGCAGGCAGACAGTTTTATTTTGGTCAAAAAAAGAGGTCAGGATTGTCATCTACATCTTGTTCCGTGTGGTATTCCTGAGTAGGTGTATTGAGGGTAGTGGGAGAAGTATTCAGTTGATTTTAACCTGTACATTGGTACCATTTGGTAGTGTACCCTCCTGCAACATCTAACGCAGGGCTGTAGTCATCACCCTGCATTTGTCTATAGATGAACTGTTCATTTCCTGTTTGTGTGTGAAACTATTCAGTCTTACAGTTCAGTGGAAGAAAAAATGGTAATGGAAGTTTAGGTGCTGGCATTCCCACAAACTGGAACTGCAGGATGGCACAGGCAGCCCAAGGGCCAGACTGGGGCACTGGGAAATGCCCTGCAGAGAGCCAACTGTTGAATTCATTTATCTTTTGAAAAAAGAAGGAAGATATTTTCTGTTTGTTTATGTGATGATACTTTCAGCAGGCAATCTACAGTTGTTAATTTTACAAATCCTTTCTCCTGTGACCAGGTATGTAGGGGCAGTATGTAATTGTATTATTACAGCTAATAGTAACAGTGATTTCAAACTTCTAACTACTTGTGCTTTTAGAACTAACTTACAGAACTTGGTCAAAAGCATGTGAGAGCTTATGTGGGAGTAGGTCTAAGTGCCTGATATAAGAGGAAAAAAAAGAAAAATATCACTGAGGTAAAACTGATTTTGGGGTAGAAAAAACCCACAGATCTACTCAGCTCTTTATTTTTCATTCATGTTCAATGAGTGAACTAAGTTTACTGTGCCTTCTGTATTCATACCTCATTGGGTGATATCTTCATCTCAGTATACTTTTAGAATTTTCATTTGATTTGACTATTATCCTATGAGAGAACTGTGGACTAACACTGCTGTTTTCCAATAACTTTTAGGTAACTGGTGGCTCCAGTGGAATAGGAAAATGTATTGCTATTGAATGTTATAAGCAAGGTGCTTTCATAACACTGATAGCAAGGGATGAGGTAAGTGTATGTGTATTTCTCCTGGATAAACTCTGTGCACAAAATATATATAGGTGGGGAATAATTTTGGAATTCATAATTATTCATACTTTCTTCAGTGTATATTTTAAGGGGATCCTAAGCATTTCAAATCAATGTATTAGAATAGAAGAGGTGACTTCCTTTTTAAGGAGTGTAGCCCAGTATGGAATTTCTGAGTAGCTTGCCTTAAAACTTCTCCCAGTGCTCTTACTTCTGTTAATGGCATTCATCATTTCACTTTCCAGCTCTGTGGCAGATGGCAAAAGCCTGTATTCTTTAAAACTGTACAATTTCCCTCACTACAGTAAGTGACAACTGGGAGATTAATTCTTAAAATTCACCTAGTATTTTTGTGTCTAATCAGAATTACATCATACTTTTTATTGGTGAAAAACTGTTCCTCAGGACAGATTTGGAGGAAAAATGATTGCTTTGGGTTTTTTGTAAGTAAAAGTTATTCAGAACTGAGTTGGAAGGACTTTGTTTTCATAATGGGTTATTTCACTTGTAGAGAAAATTCTAATTATTCAGGAAATAAATGCATGTAACTTTTTTGTTTGGCCTCAGTCCTAGCTGTCTCTGATAATTTACTTGACCTTACTTTGCATAACCTTGAATGCAGCTAGAATTAACATTATTTTTCTTGAAAGGAATAGTATAATTTGATTTTTACCACATTTTAGTTTAATTTTTGTAGTAATTCCATTACAGTGATTGTTTTTCAGAAGAAAGTGGTATTACATTATAAAATAGAATCAAAATACAGGGAAAAAAATCAGTATCTACAGTCTTAAGTGCTCTGTGTAGTTATAGGAAACAAAACAAATCTATTGTAGAAGTTACTGGCTTTGAAAGATGAAGTGAAAAATAAGTTCTGGTAGCTTGGTGGATTGCATTTTTTTATCATTTATTCATAAATCTGTGAAATGACTAAAGTAAAGTGTTACAACTAGTTGAGGATAACTTTTTTTTTTGTCCTAGAGAATGTTTTTAAGCCTTATTGAAATACTGGGGACTAACATTGCTTTTACAACTCCCATGCTTTACTTGTCCTGTATCCATTTCAGAACAAGCTGTTGCAGACAAAGAAGGAAATAGAAAAGTATTGTGTTAATGACAAGCAGGTAAGATCACTGCTAACAGTGGCTGTTGTGTGATTTGTTTAAGGTAAGTCACTAAAATATGGTTCAGTAGTCCTGTCTTTAAAAGAAAGCTGTTGACAAAAATGCACAAGGACTCAGTATTTGAAATCAAAACTACCAATTTGCTTACTTCAGATGTTCTGAACTCTGTTACATTTGATGTTGCCCACTGCAGTAGCCTGCTTTTTTTAGAGAAAAAGTTTAATGTCTTCAGCTGTAGGTGTAGTGTGCTTTTCTGGATAGCCACAATTTGCTGTCGCTCTTAAGTGTTTGTATTCTTCAACATGAAGGGGAAGAAGCAATTTTATTTTTTTTTATTATTATTTTTCAAATCTCTTGCCTTTGGTAATTCATAAATGGAGCAGTTGTCTTGGGAAGGAAGTTTAGATGCTTGTTGGCAGGGTTAGCTCGTTACATCATAACTTGTATCCCTTTTCCTGGCAAAGTGCTGTGACAGATACACAGGTTACATTTGTGAAGTTCTGAGACTTCTAAATCCTGAAGCTGCTTTGGTGAATACTTGTGCATAAACACACCTTTTTAGAGCTTGCAGAGGTACCAGCTTAAAATAGCTAAGCTTGCTATGTTAAAATATGCAACTTCAAGGGAAAATGCTACAATTATTTTTCACAGTATCAAGGGGAAAGGGAAAACAGTATTGAGACTTAACATATTTCACTTGTGTTTCAGAAATTTTTTTGTTACTTTCATTATTTCATAAATAAATTGCTTGTATTTGTAAAGGGATTTGAACTGCTAAATTAGCTATTCTGTTGAAAATAGACAATGGAAAAAGCTTAATATTTGGAGGCAATAATATTAGTACTAGCTGATACAATTTTCTTAACACCTCCATTGGTAGATAAGATTCTGTCTTCCCTTCCTTACATTTTTGTCAAGTGGTTTAAGCTGATTTTTTTTGTGTGTGTGCATACTGCCTTACTCAGATCACCTTTGTTTGAAAAAATAAGACATTTGAGATAAGGAGAAACTATGTTTAGCCCATTTAAAACAAATAAATATCAGTAATTTTTTTTTTTATCTGCTCTAGTAGTTTCCCAAGCTCAGGATTAAAGCTAATCCCTCGTCAAACACTGTGTCAGGATGTTCTTGACAAAATGTGTCCAAGCTTGATAGATGCAGACTTTTAAAAATAATATTACATGGTGCATGTTCATAAGAGTTTCACTTAAAAGCTCTGGAAGTATCTTCAAGGCTGAGCAAGCTGCAGTGTGAACTGAACAGGACTGCTGTTGTAGAACCTGCTTTAGACTGGCAGACACATGAAGCACAGGCAGTGGGAGTGATAAGTAGGTTGGCTCTTCTGCAGCTATTGTTGTGTTGTAGACAAGGTCCCAGGGAAGCCTGCCTGATCTAAATGCAAAGAACAGCTGGAAAAAGCAGGGAGTCTGGGGAGAGCTCACACCTGAACAGCAGATCAGAAGCTGGAAAGTGAGGGTAGTTGAACTGAGAAGCTGTACAAAAGGATTGCTTAAAGAGCGTAGAGAAGGATGTTGTCTGATATGGATCATAGACACAGACTGTACCTGTTCAGCTCTTGGGTATATATACATGAAACCATATTACATTGGCAACCAGGGTCTGACATCTATATGCATTTTAGTGTTCAACATTTGCATGCCATTTAGAGTGCTGACAGTGCAGCCTTTATGGTTGTAGGTGTGTAATGGAACAGAATCCTTGTCCTTACAGGGGTTTTGCAATGTTTAAGTCCCTGTTCCTAATATAGAATATTTCCAGTTAATTCATTGGGTGTTGAATTGATCTTTTATTGTGAAAGCTTTATTAATGATCCAACACCATGCAATATTTAGAACAAAAACTGAGGAACGAAGCTGGGGATATTAGGCTATTTCTGGAAGCATGTTCTGTGTCCTTGGTATGGATCTGTAGTGCATGCTTTGGAATGAAGGTAATCAGTCTATTGTAGCAGAAGGATGAACATAGCAAAGAGGTGAATTATGTAATGCAATAGTAGTCAATAAAAGCTGTGGTAGTTCCTGAATGGGTTGTTCATATTATGAATAACTAATCTATGCAATATGATACATTAACCAATGCAGTTTTGATACAGAGCTGTGTTTTGGTTTTTTTTAACCTTCTCACTGATCTTGCAAAGACATCTACATAATAAATCAATGTAGCTTCTGTTTGCTTGCTATTTTGTTCTTAAACTTACTTAAAAAACCCAAATATTTCCAAAATGTAACAAATGCTGTAAGGGGAGATGCATGCAGACCCACTAATAACTTGCACCACGAGTTTACTCTGATGTCCAACTACACACAGTTCTGGGAGGCAGGAATAGCCAATGTCCTGTACGTGAATGGCAAGCAGATTCTGCTTATGCAGCTAAGAAGTGTTGCAGTGTGCCAAGAGGTGGAACTGACAAATGACTAGCTATGAAAGCAGTTAGTTACCCTGTGGTAAGCTTTTTTTTTTTGTGTGTGTGTGTGTGTCCATTTGTCTCCATGAGAAGTGGTCATGATGATACTTATTACATACTGTTGATGACTTTGTTTTATTTCGCCTCAAACTGAGTTTAAATGAATTGAGCAAAGTAACAGAAAGGATAGAAATTATAATGAGAACACAGGAGTCCCTCTTCTTATTGTGATTACTTTTCCTTTCAAGTAGAATTGCCCCAAAACTCTGCTGATTGCATGGCAGAGATGGTAGCTTGTTTGTCAGTACTTGGCCAAGCTAGAGCTTGTAGTGATTTTACAGTTCTAAAAGGTAACCCAAAGGCAGCACTTGGTTTGGCCAGAAGTTGTTCTGAAGGTGCTTCAAAACCTAGATTCTGAGATCATCTTGCTGAAAGTAATTAGTAGCTTTCAGGAAAAACAGGGCCTAACTTGCAGATGAAACAAAACTTAGATGTTGTCCTGCCTGTCCCTCACCCCCACCCTAAGTCAATTCTTATTTTTGTTTTTCTGTATCTTTCAAAGTAAACATCATCATCTCTGATTCCCAGACAAGGAATAAACAAACACGCATCACTTCTTTGACTAGTTGCTCAGTGTCATAAATATGCTTCTCAGAGAATTTGTATTTTATTTTTGTCCTTGACATGTCCCAGTTCAACAGTATGCAACTAAGTCTACTACTCTTCTTTAACAAAGATTTTATGGAAAAAGTGGGTAGCATGCATTGCCAGTATTGAACTTACCAAGTTTTTAACACTTGCGTTGTGAATTTTGGAAAAGTTTTCTTAAATGTAGCACTGCATATTTTGACTGCCTTAATTAGAACAGTTTTTACCAACTGGAGTCACAGTGTGCAGTATTGCAGTGAATTAGAAATAATACTTTGCACAAGTAGCTGATCTGAAGGTACTGAAGTGCTTGTTCTTAATATAATATTTATTGCTCTAGAATGTGTGTGTGTGTGACAGGGGAGGAGCTCAGAGAGGGCAGGGATTGCTCTCTTCAAGTGTGGGAGAAGTGTAAACTGTCCTGTCAAAAAGACTTCCTGTCTTTCTGGAGAAGGTATGTCATTGGGGTTTGTCTCCTTTTGAAAGGCTTGGAGTTGAGAGTTAACCAGACTTGCTGTGTTATAAAAATGTTCTTTCTGTTTCCTTTTCTAGGTTGTATTATGTATTTCTGTTGATGTATCCAAAGACTACGAACAGGTGGAGAATGTTCTGAAACAGGTCAGGAAGTAACTGAATCACTTCTGTGTCTTAAGAAGCTTATCTATGTGTGATATATTTCTAATGGAAATAATTTCTTACAATGATACACTGCTGTAGGAAGGGTTTACATCTTAATTCTTGTTCTCTCTTCCAGGCTCAGGAGAAGCTGGGGCCAGTTGACATGCTTGTAAACTGTGCAGGAACATCAGTTACAGGAAAATTTGAGGATATTGAAGTTAATTCTTTTGAAGTGAGTGAGCATACTTTATTTTCTTTATTATATGATGATTTTTCATTCAACTGTTCTACCAATTAGATTGCATTCCTATGTCTTTGCAGACCTTGTATGAATGAACTTGATTTGTGGTGGCTGTCAGAATTAGTGTGTATCTTTAGATTTGCAGGGATTGCCTCTTAATTTCTCACCTAACTCAGTCCATTGATGGGTCAGAACAGTGAATTCTCCCTCTGGGATGCAGTGAGTCCTCAATATGGCAAAAAAAGCTTGGATGTATTTTCTGGTATAATGCACTGCCAAAGGCAGTGAATTTCACATGCCATCTTCTCCCCCCCCTCCCTGTGAAGGCTTTTTAATATCTATGTATTTAACCTGTTTAAGAAAAATGTGGCTGTTGCCAGTGTTCAACTCTGAGGTGCACAAATTGTTTGCGGTTTGAAAAGCTGCTGCTCTAATGAAAAGACAAAAACCAAAGCCCTGTATTTTGGTTACCTTCTGCTTACAGCCCTCAGGCCCCCAGTCATCTACAGATAACATTAAATCATCTGGAAATATGAAATAGGCATAATTTCATAGTAAATTTGAATTATCCATTTGATAGGCTATTAATTGTGGTTTAGGTCTTCTAGAGTAGGAAATTAAAGACTTGCCCTTATTCTGCCAAAAATTAAAATCTCTGAAATGCATGAATATATAGAATTTTTCTGGTTTTAAAAAGCTCTCTAAACATTCCTTTCAGTATGTTTGCATACATCATGCATAAATGGATTGCTTCCTGGCCACTGTTTAGGTTAGATTTTTCCCTTAAGTATTCTTTTTAACTTGAAGGCCATAAGGTTTACAGTATTATCAGTATCCTGGGTGCCATTAAAACTTGTAGATAGCCTGGATTTCTTTTTGCTTCAAGTGAGATTTATTAACTATAAAACAGTTTATGAAGCTGTGAAAGAGAAAACAACTGTTGTTTCTTTTGTCAGCCGATAGGACTACAAATCTAGTGAACTTCATTGTTAAAACAAACAGTGTTTTGATAAATACCAAAGAGCTGAAGGATTCTGAATCTGTGGCTCAAATGCTGTATTAATATTGTCTGTACAGAGATTGATGGCAGTCAATTATCTGGGTAGTGTTTACCCAAGTCGAGCAGTAATCGCTACCATGAAGGAACGAAGGATGGGAAGGATCGTGTTCGTGTCATCTCAGGCTGGGCAGTTGGGCCTCTTTGGTTATACAGCTTATTCCCCAACCAAGTTTGCTCTTCGAGGTTTGGCTGAAGCCCTGCAAATGGAGGTATGTGTGCAATAACTTAAACATTTTTGGTTGTAGACAGGTTTTTTTTATTAACCGACAGCACATTTGCATTTAAATAGTTCTCTTTTATCTTGTGCAGCACTGCTGATATGTGTGCTATGTTGGCCCTTTTTTTGGCAGCAGTACAGTCCTGTTGCTCTGCATGGACTTGCATAAACTAAGCTGATTTCAATTGCATAAGAGGGAAGAGTTTGATTCTTCCTAGAATTGAAGATGACCACATGTGCAGACATATTTTTGTAATTGTTTAACTAAAAGGACTTGGATTTTAAGTCTTTTGAGTAAAAGTCTTTTTCAAGGCTTTGAGAGAAGAATGATTTTGAGGATCCAATGGATGAATGAGGGGTGGGCCAGTGATTCCCAACTTGTTTGTGAGGCCATGGTGAGTGGTGTGTGAACCATATGAAACAGTAAAACTTGCAAGCCAGAATTTGAGGATTGTCCAGAGAGAAATGGTGTTGACAGTGGTTCCATCTTTCTAAGTTTTAGTATATATGAGTTTTTTATAGTGCAGTGATCTAAGCTTATGCTTAAGTCATGTTTTAAACCAAACAAAGACCGTTTTCGTTACTCAACGGAACAAGCTTGGTGAGTACATGGTAGTAAGGTAGGTAAAGTTGGTATGAAAATTACTTCACCTATTTTTCTCTTAAGAATGTATATTGTAGGTGTTAAGTAGGTGTTAAGTGTTTATATATGGTCTACCCTTGAAGTCCCTGTTCTTACCTTGTTCTGTTCAATGTAGTCTATGCCTTGATCAGGTGAAGAATGTGGGGTAAAACTGCCTCTAATGCTTCTGCCCTGCCAAACAGAACAACTTGACTGCAGGGTCCTTTTTCAAGGTGACAGATATTTTTGTGAAAACTGAATTATTCAAAAGTAAAAATAGTGCTTATGGATCTGTGAGGTGGTATTTCAGTGAGTGTTTTCAATATAGAATGTTTCATAATATGAATAAAAATGCTTAGTGCTTGGCATGGTTTAGGGTCAGGGTGGCCTTGGACCTATAAAAGATGCTCTCTGTTAATCCCCCTCCCTCCCCAAAGGGGAGAGAAAGGGAACAAAGGAGAGAGACTGAGTGATTAGAAAAGGAAACTAGAACAGCTTGAATGCAAATAATAATTATAAAAATGGAATATATACAAATCTATACAAGACCAGTATGGAACCCAGCCCCCCTGATGGTAATTCCATCCCCGTCACCACTGATGCTGTGGAGCAGGCA
>WUAM01000335.1:4769200-4780091 GCA_024336885.1 Actenoides hombroni | reverse complement strand
TGCTCTGGCAGGGGGGTTGGACTAGATGATCTTTCTTGGTCCCTTCCAACCCCTAACATTCTATGATTCTATGATTCTTCTGCCACTGTGCCCACAAATGATTTTACACGGTTTCTTGGAACTAGAAGTATATGAAGCTGTACATTAAACAGAACATGATGCATCAGTATGGTGCAGTGCCTCAAAAGCAGATTGCCTCACTTTAATGCACTAAGCTCTGTATGTATCAAATACCATTTGTCTAACTATCTCATTTTTCTTGAAGATGAGTTTGTATGAAAATAATTTTACAGTAAATGAAGGCAGTCTAGCCTTTTTGGCTTTTAATGTCTTAAGTATGGGATTTATGAGTGGTTAAAATGCTGCTCTTAATGGTTAAGGGTGTGTTGCCTTTCTGAGGAATTTTTTTGTTTGCTTGTGCTGTGGAATGCTTGTGTGCTTAACACGCTTCAGAACAGAAACAGACACAAAATTTCATGTTCATAATGCACAGCAATTGAATCCTAAAATCTGTGTAACAACAGATTTTGCAGTTGCAAATTTGATCTTCAAGGTGATTTCCATCTACAGCAAATGTAGAATATTGTTTTCACAAACACAACACAAAACCACAAAATTACATCTGATTTTGGGGTGGTGAGTTTTAAAAGCAAGTAGTATTTCACATAGTGTTCTGCTTTGGTGCTTAAGAAAAACTAAACTCTCTTATCTTAAGCACCTAGTATTTCTACACCGTGCACACTTCTGATGATGTATTAGTTCAGACATGGTCTGCACTCAAGCCATCAGCTGAGAGACTTAAAATAGAAATAAAATAAAAATAGGTAGCAGTGTTTCAGCCTGTTTGCCAGCATAAAGTCTCTGGAAACAAATGGGAGAAGCCTGGGAGTCACAGCTATAGAACTGCAGTTTTCCTGATGAATATTAAGAAACAAAACCACCAAACAACTTTTTTCCTCCTGTCTGTCCCCCGCTCTTTCTGCCGGCTGAATTGCTGAGCACGCTGTGTATTTTGCAGTGTGAAGGAGGGCAAGTTAAAAAAATCTTGATATAGATGAAGGACCTGTTATCTAGCAGTTGAAAGATGTCCCCCTGCCAAATCTTACGTGATACTGAGCTAATTTTAATAAAAGACCAGCGGTGTTTTATTCTACAATTAGAGTACTGAGTAGTGATCTGACAGAGTTAAGGTCTAATTCTGTCTGAAATATATTTCCAGATGGGAAGACCATCATGCATTTTCTCCAGCAGTAAGCATGTTTCAAGAAGAAATGTAGAGCCTTTCTGTCTTGTAAAGAAACACACAGGAACTTAAGTACACGTCTTTCAAGAGAGGTTAGCTTTAAGTGAGGTTATTTTTAAGAGAGGTCATTTTTACGTAAATGCCTTTTGGAATGCTGCTGTTTAGCACAAAATAATTTTGAATATTCCAATTCTTAGTTGTGTTAATATTTTTTAACATAAAAATATTTGTTGTTAGTAACATCAATCACCTATGCGCATCAGGACTAGCTGTTGAAATAAGATACATCATGATTTGCCACAGTTAGGTAAGTTACTTTTTTTCTTTTCTTAATTGCTGTTTTTCATCCATCCAGCAAGGGAACTTTAACAGCTCAGTTGGGTCAGATGGTTACATGCTATCAATATTGACAAGTGGAATGTCACCAGTCACTTCTATTACTGAAGTTCTTCAACAGGTAAGATTTGGGAAGGCCCTGTAGTCACAATTTCTTATAGATTAAAGTACTTTAAAATGTAGAACGTCATGCAAACGTTTTTTATTTTTCTCATCAAATGGTTGTTAATACTGTGGAGACAGGTTTAGAAAACTGAAGCAGTATTTTCAAGCTGAAACAGCAGTTTAGTGGGAAAGCCAAGATTACTACTTGCTCCTCAGTCTGGAACTGTTAGTTATGATGGTTTTAAGGAGTTTGTTTTCCTGAGATGATATAACACACTACCTGGACCTTTTTGTTACACAAGTAAATAATATGATGCAATGTGGGATCTTCAGTGAATTGAAAGAGATTTCTTCTCTATTTCCAGGTTGCTTGCATGGGCATTTTTCGCATCATTGGCCTGTTTTACCTGGGAAGTTTTGACAGCATAGTTCGTCGCTGCATGATGCAAAGGGAAAAATCTGAAAGTGCTGACAAAACTGAGTAAACTTCACGTTGAATTGAAAGAAGAATGTTAAACAGTCCTGGACAGCTTGCTGCTTAAGTGGGACTCAGGTTTTTTCCTGAAGGATTTAGAGTGGAAGTACTTCCCTATGTGACAGATGAGTCCCCTCGAAAGCTATGAAAGAAAAGAAGTACAATTCCAGAAAATGCCAAACTATGCAAAAGTGTGAATGAGGATTAGATTATTTCTTTTTGGTGATTTGAGATAGAGAGAAAATTTGTGGAACTTTTAAGTGACCTGCAGAGTAGAATTTGAGAATGTGTGGTAACTCTGGCCAAATGCCTAAGTTTTCTCACTTTGGTTCTTATGGACAAAATAAGTACCATGAGACTGGGCTGAAGTAGTTGAAGTTCCCCTCAACAAGTTGGTACCTTTTGCTAACATTTTGTGACTGTTTTTAGTTTAGAATGTTAACTTTTCTTTTGGACAATCTACAGATCCTTCTGTCAATGGCAGCTTTCCTTATTGTATCCAACATACAACTGTGGAAGTCTTAAAATGGCAGATATAGATACATTTGTATTATCCAAGCTTTCTCAGTCTGGGAGTAATTAAGAAGTATGGTTTAGTCTGTGCATACTTTCTAGAGGGAGATGAAGAGCCCATTCCCACAGAGAAATGCTAGGAGATGTGATTGGGTCTGTAGCTCTTCTGGCCTTTGAAGTAGTTGTGATCCAAAAAAAAAGCCCCAAAAAAACCAAAACCAAACAAACAAAAAAAACCCCACATCAAACTAGTATCAAGTGCATTAATTATGACTTTCAACATTTTAAGCCATTGAAATAATTTACAATTTTTACAGATAACTTTTGCTTTTCTGCCAGTTTTTGCTCTGGAAAGTAGCTTAATGCTACTGTTATGCACATTATTTTTCAAAGCTGCAAATGATGAGCCAAACAAATAGTTGATGAGAGAATGAATTTTAATTAATGCCAGGCTCTTCAAGTAGCAGGAATGTAGCTTTTTGGGACAGAGAGGTTGGGGTGGGGGGGAGTTGGGGTGCAGAATGGGAGGTGTGTTAAAATGGCATTCCACATTTAATTTTATCACCACACAGAAAAAACTTTCACGTGACAAGAATTTATTTAAAATACTCTCATTCTGTGCCCCACTTGTTGTTTGTTTCACTTGCATGATATGAACCAAGGTCGCTTCAAGAATACACAGAGGCCAGTGGTTGTTTCTAAGGAATCTTAAGTTTAATGCTGAAAAGGCTTGATGCATAACAACAATGTTTTAAGAGTGCACTAAATGTGCTATTTGTTTAGTGGACCACTATAACAAGTGCCTTGTGAGCTGCTTTTCTTTTTTTTTCCCCAAAAGCTGTGTTTTGTATTTGTTAGCGCTGCTGTGTTTTCAAAGTCATGTCTTCTGTTTTCAGTCAGTACTCTGAATCTAAAATTACTTGTAAAACTGGGCAATTTCACATACTTGAAAGTAGTATTTAAGAACAAAACAGGCAAATTGCTTTTAAGATATTCTCCACATCTATTTAAGAAGAGATACTCAATGAAACTGAGATGAAAAATAACAGGTGGTTAACTGGAAGACCTTTAAAATGTGATATATTGAGACTATTTCTTTCCCTATTTGAATTCAGTTGATCACTCTTCAAATTTTCTTCATGTAGACTAAACTTGCTTTAATACCTGGTTTACAAACACTTTGGGGGGAGGCTCATATTGACACTCATTTTCAGTGGATAGGATTTTATTTGACCGTAAATGTCGAGGCATTGTTGAATTCTTTACAAAGCCTGGTTTAGTTTCTGCCTCCTGATTTTGGTTAGATATGTGAAGTTGTGCATGGCTATAATAGAATAATAATTTTGAGAATAGAGTGTATTCCTGCATTTTTAAAGAGCTGGGCTTCAGTGCAAAGAAATCTAATGTGCATATGTGTTTCTGTTACTGTTTAATGTAAATGACATAATGGAGCATTTATCATGCATCCATTGTCAACATTGCTGTGGTTCTTAAAGCATAACAATGCTGTTTGGACCCTGGTACCTATGTGAATTCTTATCTTGATGCAAAACACATACTCTTTTGACCACCTGCAGACAATACCAAAATGAGTGAATCAGTTGTACTGTAGTTTGAAAGAAAGGCTTCTGGAAATGGCTTGACATCAACACAAGCTTGAAGGTCAGAACTTAAAACCAGTAAGACTTTGGATACTTGAACTTTTGGATCTTCAGTGTTTAATGCTGAAGAGTTTGCATTTAAGAAACATAATCTAGAAGGTCAGAGCACACAGACACTGCAGCATCTGGGCATCTTTAAAATATTTCAGGTTAGATATCTTAGATCACTAATCAGTCATTCTTGACTGAAGAGTCCTTCAAATAATGGCTGATATAATGCAGCACATGTGGCTGTGAAGGAGGAATAAGAATACTGGGTGAAAGTTATGGCCCTGATCTATAGAGACTTCAGTTCACACCTGATTTTGCATAGTATAAGTTGTGTATTGACAATAAAATTGTAGGTTGAACCCCTCAGCAATTGTGGAAATTGGAACAGGGCAAGATTTTTTTTGATGAATAAGTCAATAATTTTTTTAAATGTTGTAGTTTCTGCTGTTGCAAGTTCATGCAGTTGAATTTAACTGATAAACTTTCAAACTGCTTTATTGTCAAAACAGAGTAAATTGTCAACTGCAGCAAGCTTTGGTGTCAATTTTGTTTTCCTATGTACATTCTCTGTCTACCAAAGTACTCATTTTAAGGTCCAATATTAAGTGAAGGAGATGCCTTGTAATCTTGTGGAAAAATGTTTTGCAGCTGAAAAATTACTTTGCCAGTTTAAATGTTACGAAGCCTCTGCATTGGAATGTCTTAGCAGTGTGTTAGATCCATGAAGAACTTCAAATAGGCTTTCTTACTTTTTGTCGAGTTGTTGATAATTTAATCACTTGTGCCATATCGGTCACTGTCTTGTCTCTTGTTTTCTTGGTCAATCTTTAAGACTTGATTTAGGCTTTGATAGTCTTTTCCATTCCAATGACTGTCTGCTTTAAATACAGGCTTATTGTAACTTTACATATAGTTTACTTCACCAAGGTGTTCATGTGCAATTGAAATAGATTTAATATTTTACTAAGAAAAAAGATAAGAGGTAAATAAACTTTATTTGCTGTGAAAAACTCTAGGCACTTTTAAATGGTAAAAAATATAGCATTATTTGTAAAAATATTTTGTGCTTATTGCTTCATCATTTTTGTGTAAACTAGTTTTCATATTTTGTATTTCTCAAAATAAATGGAGAATCAACAAAGCCTGTAACCTCAAGTTCTTTGAGAAGATGAAGAGCAAGGCATAAATTCATTTGCAGGACTTGGTGGTGGTTTTTTGGTTTGTTTAGGGTTTTGTTGTTGTTGTTGGGGTTTTTTTTTCTAAATACCTTAATAGTTCAGCAGGATCCTCTTATTTTTGTAGGACAGCAGAGGGGGCAAGACATCCTTCAATTTTATCAGCTTTCGGCAGAGGTGTACAGCAGATGAAGGATGTAAAGATCTTTACTGAATATTGCCAGCAAACTTAGTGTCATCAAACCATAATGAAAGTGGGATTACATTGACAGAATCTGCCTGTATTGCAGGAGGTGCTGATAGTGTGTAACTAGTGCTTGTGCTTTCTGGAAGTGCTGGTGAACTCTGATGAACCAAGTGATACTCATTCTGCCTAGTGGAAGACAATAGAAATGATAGTTATGGTAGCTGTTGTTCTGTACCACCACTGAGCATGGAGCTGTATATAAAATTACTATGTTTTGGATCTGTGGTAGTGATCCGTGCCCCAGAAAAGATTAGAAGTTTGGAAGATGCAGTTATTTGTATATTGGAAGATAGGGTTGTTTTTGTATTTTTAAGTTAGTTGAAATGAGCACAAGAAAAGCCTAGTTTGGCTTTTGCAGTTACATACCTGGTAATGTGCCTAGTAACATAGTTCTGTTTTAATCAGAAATAGGATCTAATCATTAATAGTAGTATATCTCTGTCTAGAACAAAGGATATAGAAAGAATGAGTTGGCCAACCACCTAGATGTGAAGAAACTGGGGGAAAGGTAAAGTGATTGCAGCCGGTGACTCCTGGACCATCTGTTATTGAAATTAGAAAGGAACTTCTTAACACCAGTTATCAACTTGAGGTAGGGGTAAGAAGCAGGCAGTTCTTGATTTCAGCGCTAGATGCATGGGGGATCACCCCACTGAAAGGGTGTCCCATAGATTCCACCAGCTGAAGTTTATATTACCTTATCCCATAACAGGTATTGAATTACCTACAGTGATTATACATACTAATTCCATTTCCTCAAACTAATTAGCATATTTGCATAGTTGTTCCACATGTGGGTAGAGTCTCTGAGGGGTTTCAGAAGGTCTCTCGGGACGCTCTGGTGGTCACCCATGACTGTCCTTTGCATGAACTCTAGGCTGCTTCCTTTTATAGATGAAAGTTGGCCATCAGTCCCTCTTGTAGTTACCTTGTTCTCGTTCTAAGTTAACTTGCTTGTTCTGTAGTTTACTTAGTGAGGAGAATGGTCTCTCTGATTGGTTTGATTGGACCCCAGTTATACCACCTCCTCAAATGAACAAGGAAATAAGTGGTTAAGAGCATGTGCCATAATTTCCATAGCAAGTGAGAATATTCTGACCAAACACAGTTGTTTTTTTTTTAAACCCCGAAGATGACTATCTAATGTGATGGTCAGGGATGGGGGGAAGCATTTCCTAATGCTGATCAGGAATGTGTCCTGTTTGAGGAAACCTTGATGAAAGGATAGAATACCGAATCTCCTAGAACACCACCAGACCAGTCTGAAATTTTGTTTTTTTAAGTTGAAAACAAACTTGTTTTCAGCTTGCTGGGGAATTCCCATGTTAATTTTAAACCTTTCAAGTTCTAACTATGAAGTTTGTTTTGTAGTAGTGCTGCTAGAGCAATGTAAGTCCACACAAGGGGTGGAAGCAAAACACTAGATCATGTTACCAAGCACTAAGAATCATTTCCCTTGGCCAAAAAAACATGTTGAATCTATAAAGATACCAGCTATAAATAATGAATATTAAAAAAGTCTAAAACCAAATTTTAGATGTTCTAGGTGACTTGCAACTGAGGGTAATACCCTTTTCAGAGCTAACGCGTGCTTTAAAGAAGTTCAAATGAGGTGTGTTGGTCTTTATTTCAAAGCATTTACTAAAAAAAAAAAGTAAAATAATGCTTTTCCCCTTTTTAGTTTGAGGAAAATTTAGCAGGTGTAATAAATATCTGGATTAGAGATGGATGTTACTATTTATCCAGCGGCCTCTTCTCATTTTCTGTTCCTTTATGCTGAAACTCTCCTTCACTCTTCTGCTGTTCCAACTGAAAAGTTTGTCTCAGATTTTTTTCCCTAGCAGAAAGAAGAAAAGGACAGAGGTGGCATTGCCCAGATCACAAAAATAGGTTGATAGCTTGCAAAAGGTGGTGAGAGAGCTCAAGACACTAAAGACAAGACACAATTCCCACGTAAAGTAGACATTTCCAAGTGAAGGATTTCAGAGCTGCAGTTGTTTTGCCTCCTTCCACTCCAAACCATGGAGCTTCTGTTCCTTAGCAAGAAGTGAAAATGGTTGAGGGATGACTACAGTAAGAGGAGTCTGAAAGGCAGGAGCTGTTTGCTATGTTGGACCTTAAAGATATTACCTGAGTATCTCCTCCATCTGCCTTTCCTGATGAGCACCGTTAAGCTCCTTGAAATAAACCATCATTGCAGGCTGAGCATGTCTGAAGTGTTTTACAGTAGCATTCTCTACCCTGCAAGAATTGCCAGCCAAAAAGGCTCCACTCCACACCTGCAGCATTTGCAACGCCAGCAGGATGCAAAGCAGTCTCCTGTTTCAGGAACACCCTCTGAAGAAGTGAAGTTTGTTCAAGTTAACCTGCCACCATCCTGGTTAAACAGGAGGAAAATATGCATCTGGGCTTCAGGGGTGCTACTTCTCCCTGGTATTTTTACCTGCAGAAAGCCATTTTTAATGCACTGTATTGTTCCTGCCTAGATAACAAGGGCAAGTTCACAGCTTCAGCAAAATAGATGAGTCTGAGCAATAAATGATGTGCAGTTAATAGCAGATAATTATATGCAGACAGGCAAGAAGAGCATTGTTTTCAAGGCATTTCATGCAGCCTGGAAAAGATCCTGTTGGGCTGTGAGTATTTCATGGACAGAAATGAATGTGAAATACCACCTGGTTGGGGGTCAGTTTTAGTCAGGGCAAAGTAGAAAGCTCTTCCAGGCACGAAGTTCGTGCAGAGCAAGTATGTGCTGTCTTGAAAAGGAGAAGCTGTGAACAGAGGGAAGCATGGCCAGGGGTGGCACAGACAAATGCTTCACTGGACACAACACCAATGGCATTTACAGGGCCATCGGCTCTGTGAGGAGCAGCCTGCTAATTTGCATACATTCAAATTCCCCACCCATAGGCACAATCTTAGTGGAATCTTTAAAACCAGCCTTCAAGCTGTGCTAAAGCATCATAAGGCAAAGGACCACTTTAATGGTCATAATTGTATTTACCTATGCTCTACCTGTACTCCAAATATTACTTTTGGGTTACTCAAATTTATGCTTTTTGATATTTTTGCTATTATGTTCTAGAACAGAAAATCTCTGCAGATTTGCAGGGGAAAAAAAAAAATAGGTGGCAATGTTGCTGATTTTAAGTGTTGTCACATGGTGCAAACATTTACCCCACTTGCTTCATGCCTGCTCAGGCAAGATTTTGAACAATTACTTGCTTCTCTCCAACTTTGCCTGCTCATGAGACAAGGAAATAAAAGGGTGGGCAGGTCACTAGGAACCAGAGTTGATGCTGAAATCCTGTTGATGTTAATCCATATACAAAGGTACCTGGAAAAGGTGTCTACTTTTACCTTGTCAGGAAGCTCGGTGTTGCTAAGCATTACACACCTTTCTAGATTGTTACTAATGCAGCTCCTGTACATCAGGATCCTGCCCAAGCACAGACAAAGCCATCTCAAGAAAATAATCTGCCAGTGATAGACCCTTACACTGTCAGACCTGACTGATGTCTGTTGTCAATGCTCCTGCCTCTTTGATTGTCAAGAGAGCTTTTTTCACGTGAGCTTCTGTTTGTATTCCTGAGTTCCAATTCTTTATACAGCTAATTCTTCTTATTAGTCATGATTAACTTCAGTCGTCCAGCTCACATAAAAGTAGATATATGTGCAGAAGGATTTACAGGATCGGATCAGGATGTTATTCTGATACCTAAAAGCATTGTAATAATTTCTTAGCTGATGTTATGTACTTATTCCATGTTCCATGGCCTCTCTTACCAGTTTCTTCCATCTCCCCCTCAAAGACTATTGCCTTCATTTTGGATGTCCTTTTAACTGTCGCTTTAGCCTACTGAGCTCAAGCGAGCAAGCAAGGTAAAAAGTCAGACTGTGATGCAAACTTGGGACACTTTTTAAACAGATGCTCATCACCCCCTCGGGTAGCACTACAGTTGGTTTTAAGATGCTGTTCCCTGCAATTACAGCCTAAGTGCAGGTCAGATGCAGTGCATTTGATGCATTAAGAAGAAGACGGACTGCTTGAATACACGGAACTTTGTTTTGCCTTTTTACCGAGTCCTAATTTGCCATTCTCTGGCATGAGCTCCCCTGCGGGGACAACGCCCTGCTAGACTTGGTCCGCACGTGGAAAGGTTTATTTGATACGCTACGAAAGTCTAAATCGGGCGAGGGGGGAGGAGTGCCGGGGCTTCAGAGGGGGACGCTGCTGAGGGGGACGCTCCTGACCTAAGGGCAGCACCTGGCGGCCGCCGCACCGAGGAGCCGGGCCCGGCGCCGGTCGCACAGCCTGTTCAGCGGCAATACACCTTGCCTCGTGATGATGTTCCCCCTAAACACCCTACGCCTGCAGAGCAGCTCGCGGAAATGCTTAGACAGCGAGATGCCTCGGAGCGACCCCCGCTCCTCACCCCAGCTGTACCCTCGGGAGGTAGAACAGCGCACCTTCTACCGCGGCAGCTGCCGGTGCTGGGGGAAATGCCACCATGGCTCGCGGCACTGCCGGCAGTACCACAACAGCCTGCGGTACTGACAGCCGTGTCACAACACCCTGCGGTGCTGCCGGACACGTCGCAGCAGCTCCTGAAGACGTCTCGGCAGCCAGCGGGACTGCAGGAGGCGTTCCCGCAGGCGGCCGCTGAGAGAGCCGGGCCGGCACTGCCGGCTCCGGTAATACCGACCGCGGAAGCGCAGGCTCCAGCGGCGAAGCAGGCAGTGCCGGCTCCGGTAGTTCCGAACGCGGCAGTGGCGACGGCTCCCGCGGCCGCGATAGCGGCGGCGGCAGCCCCGGCAGCTCCCCGGCTGGCGGAGGCCGCAGCTCCGGCGCCGCCGGCGGAACTGACGAGAACGGCTCCGTCAGAGGCTACGCCAGCGCCGTCGCCACCGCTCCGAATTGCGCTGCCCCAGACGGCTGCCTTGCTGCCCCCTGCACAACCGACTGCAGCCTCCGCCGCCGTGTCGCCCCCTAGCCCGGCACCTGTACCCCGCCCGCCTCCGTCGTTCGTGCCGGGTCCTCGGGGAAACCCCTGTCTGACGCCTCGGGCGGGGACACAGAGTGCGCACTTGCCCCAGGGCGGAAGGCTGCGCCAGCCGGGCGGCGGCAGAAGTGGTTGCCGCAGG
>WUAM01000335.1:4749378-4769100 GCA_024336885.1 Actenoides hombroni | reverse complement strand
TCAGCCCAGCTCAGCTCAGCTCAGCTCAGCTCAGCTCAGCTCAGCTCAGCTCAGCTCAGCTCAGCTCAGCTCAGCTCAAACCTCCTACAGTCCCTACACCCCCCCCTCGGGCTGCTTTTCCTTTTAAAGGAGTCATTCAAGGTTGGCTTTGGGCTTTTTTTTCCTCTTCGCTCCACCTCCCATTTATTTAACTAAATACGCGCAGCTGCAGCAGCCCCACCCCTCCCGCGCGGGGCAGCAGAGGTGCGGCGGGAGGGGGTGCAAGGGCTCTTCTCCGCGGAGGACCAACAACCCGCCTACTTTCTCCGCCTGGGTGGAGAGGGGGGCGGTAGGAGGCGGGTCCTGGAGGGCCGCGCCAAGCGCTTCTCAGGGCCCTAGTGCCGCCCCTCGGCGCCGCCCCGCCCCGCTGCCGTCGTCGTCGCCCCGTCGCCGGCCCCAGGCCCGCGCAGCGATGGGAGGCGGGCCCGGGCTGCGCGGTGCTGCTCGTTGCCGGTTTTTTTTCTGGTTTGGGTTTTTTGTTTTTTTGGCTTTGTTTCGTTTTGGTTTTTGTTGTTATTTTGGTTTGTTTTTTAAAGCACCCCTCCTTCCCCGTTTCCCCATTTTTCCTGAATGAAGAGTGAGGCGGAGCTGCAGGAAACCATCGCACTCGGCTGCACCGCTCGGGGCCGGAGGGTACCCCTCGAGCTCCGCTCCTCCTCACCTCTCCGCGCTCTCGCCGCTCTGCTCCGCTGCCGCCGCCGCCGCCGCCGCTGGGAAAGCTGCCCGCCCGCACCCACCGCCGCCGCCGCCCTTCGGAGCCGCCGCCCGGAGTTGCCCGGAGCCGCCGCTTCCCGCGCCGCCGGCAGCAGCAGCAGCAGCGCGGAGCGCCCGGAGGAGCCGCCCGGATTCGGCGGGGTGCACGGAACTACGCGGGCGGGCGGGCTGCCAGCGGCGTCGCGGCCGCTGTCCCTATCGGCACCAGTCACACCGCACACACGCCCCATCCGCGCCCTTCCTCGGCAGCGCCGGAGGCTCTTCCTCCTCTAATACAAAGCTGCTCGGGAAATGCCATTTCTCCCTGGAGACACAGTCAAAAGCAATTTTCGGTTGTTTGTGGGGCTTTTTGGGGGTTTATTTGGCTTTTTTTCCTTCTTTTTTTTTTTTTTTTTTAAACGGGCTTTCTTTTGAAAAATAATTAATTTCCTATACCCCCGTGCGCTTTTTTTTTTTTTTTTTAAACGGGCTTTCTTGTGAAAAATAATTGATTTCCTAGTCACCTAGTTCGTTTTTTTTTTTTTTTGGTGTGTGCGTGCGTGTGTGTGGAAGCACAGGCTCCTGCAACCGATGTCTGAATGAAACTCCGTAAATGCCTATGTCTGTATGTTGCACTGGAGAGAAAAACGAAGCACTTCTGCGAGAGCTTGGATTCCAATGTGGTTCATCTGGTCTCCAGGATTTTCCATCTCTTTGGGGTTGTTCGCCTTCCTGGGCTCAGAGGCGGGATTTTCTGACCTTTGACACATCTTTGGAGATGTTTGTTAAACAGGAGTCTGGGAAAAAACATTTGAAATCATAGGGATATTTTTTTTTGTCCCTTTCCCGTCCCCTTGGTAACTTGATGCAACGAAGCAGCCAGAACTTAACGTTTCTGAAGACTTCTCGTGTTTGGGTTTTGCTGTTGCTATCTTTTTTTTAGAGGAAACTTGACAGAGGAACATATTTATAGTCCAAGTAAGTACTTTACAAAGGAAATTCAGTTTGTGTAACTTAAAAAAAAAAAAAAAAAAAAGAAAAGGCAGTGTTGAGGTTTCTAGCTTAAAGTGCGTTGGATTAACGTCCATCCGAGGCTGTTTAGCAGATTGTATTGAATTGCAGTTATTGCAGTGTGTGTTCGTCTGCTCTGTTGTGTCCGTGGTAGTTCAGCACCTAAGGGAAAATAGACCTGATTTTGAATTGGCGTAATGTTTTTTTTAAGATGTGTTTCAACACCGAGGAGGAAATGGTCCTAAAGTAAATTTATAATAAGTAATAAATGTGCACCTGGAAGTAAAATATTTACAGCATTTTAATCCTTATTTATACTGTGCATCTCAAACTGAGGCGGAAATACTGAGAAGACGAAAGTACTTCTGAGACCCTGAGAACTCCCCCACACCACCATGAATGAAACTGTACCCAAAACAGTAACTGGATTATAATTTTTTAAGTTATTAATTTTATTATTGTTGGCTGCTTTACTTTTTTGGGTTCATCCTGCTCCTCTTCTTCCTCTCTCCCTTCTTGTTGCTGCTTCCTCTTGGAAATTATGGCTCACCCGGGGAGAAGAGGCTATGATAACCGGGAGATAGTGATGAAGTACATCCACTATAAACTTTCACAGAGGGGATACGACTGGGCTGCCGGCGAGGACAGGGCACCCCTGCCTCCAGGTCTCTCTCCTCCTGCTGCTGTTGCTGCTCCTGCTGCTGTTGGGACTTCCTCTGATCACACTGGGCTGGTGTCTCTGCACCCTGAGCCCCTCGGCTCGGCTGCTGCTAGCCACATGGCCCCACCTGAGAGGCTGCACCCCGCGCCCCAGGTCGTCCATCTTGCCCTGCGCCAGGCAGGGGATGAGTTCTCCCGCCGTTACCAGAGGGACTTTGCTCAAATGTCTGGCCAGCTGCACCTGACGCCCTTCACGGCCAGGGGCCGCTTCGTGGCAGTGATGGAGGAGCTCTTCCGAGATGGGGTTAACTGGGGCAGGATTGTGGCCTTCTTCGAGTTTGGTGGTGTGATGTGCGTGGAGAGCGTCAACCGGGAGATGGCTTCCCTTGTCGACAGCATTGCCACCTGGATGACTGAGTACCTGAACCGGCACCTGCACAACTGGATCCAGGACAACGGAGGCTGGGTATGTCCCCCGATTGCTCATTCCCTTTCCCAGGTCTGGCCGATGGTCGCTGCTGTTCCAGGGCGGGCAGTGGCCAGGGGATTGCGCTCGTGCTGGGGGGAGGGACGAGGTTTGCCTGGGGGACGTCTGCATTGGTGTGTGCCAAAGTAGCACAGGCCTTTTGCCAGCTGTTCAGCTCGTTGGAGGGTTATGGTGGAGTGGTTTGGGAGGAGGGGAACAGCTACAAGTTGGGAGCGAAAAGGATGAGTGAGGCATGCTCGTCATCAGCTGTTTTGGCTCTCCTGCCCCCGTCCACCCTCACCTGCTTACAGCACCAGTCCTGGCCAAGGCAGAGTCCCACAGCGAGGTGGGAAGGGGCAGAAGGTGCTGACGGCAGGCATGTCGCAACAGGTTGTGGGTGTGGGGGCAGCAGGGACCATGTGTGTGTCTGCAGGCATCCCTGCCGGTTAGGGATGGTATGCCAGGCAGGCACATGACAAATGTGGGATCTCAGGGCTGCAGGTGGCCATCAGTGCTAGTGTCTACAGCTGCAGTGGCGACTGGAGTGGGGTTTTATGGTATAGAATGTGTCTATTGTGAAAAATTTGTCTTTGTCTTGAGATGAGACAAAGGTGCTGGGAGCCATGTCTGTCGAAGTGTTCTGGAAAGAGTATTTGGTGTGGTCTGATGGGTGACTGTTTCTGGCCAGGGCTGGCTTCAGCATTATCAAGAAAGGGAAGATTTCCACTCCTGGAAAATGGACAGCTTTTACACTGTTAGTCAGTCAAAAGCCTTTCCTTTTTCCTCTCTCTCTCTCTCTATTTCTAAAATAAATAACTGCACTGAATTAGCAGGGTATTTCTTTTCTGTTTTCCTCTATTAGATTGATAGACTGTAACAAAATGTAGTCCCAGCTGCTCTCCTGCAAATCAAACCTCTTATATGTATAAAGCTTATGATATTAATGCTTTGGATGAAAAAATGGCAAAAGCTATACCGAAGAAAGAACTTCATGCATGGGCTAAGAGCTGGTGTAAATGACCGAAAAGTGGAGGTCAGCTTGATCGGACACCAGCAATTTTAGGTCTGGTCCCCTGTGAATCAGAGCGCTGACTCAATTACATAGCACACCTTTAAGAGATACGTGTTAAGGAACATAAAATACAGTATATGTTCTCTGGTTAACACGGTTTGCAAGCCTGGTATTTGGGAAGTTTTACTGCATTGAATTCTCAGCACTGGGTCTGTTGCTAAGGCAGCGTTAGGCCCAGTTTTGTGGCACCCACATGGACCATAGCTGTTAAACAGTGAAGATGTTCCTGTTGCTGAACCCATCTGACTCAGGGATATATTTGTTTATATATGTTATATCCAGATCTGTGTGCAGCCTTGGAGGGACTAAGGTTTTGGGGCCTTTTTCTTGGCAGGAATCCACACTGTACACCTCCTAGAGGAGTGCTGCAAATCCCTGGTGACAAATTATGTTGCAGGCTGCATCGTTCTCCTCCTCTCCCCTTCTTCCACCACAAAGAAAAAAAAATAAATTGAAGATTCATGGGGCCAGAAGGGGAAGCAAAAAAAGTGTGTGTGTTTGTGTGTTTATATGTATCGATTTGCAAATATCCATACATATACAGACACACACATAAAACAACTCCAGCATTCAGTGGTTGGGCCCACACTTGGGAGATCTATTGCTAGATTCCCTATTCCACAGATCACTACAGAGGGTTTGTTGGTGTTTTTGGTTGTTTTTCTTTCCCCACAAAACAGATAACTGTGGGAGAGGAAAAATATCTGCAAACAGTTCAGGCTTTGGGAGACCTTGGCTGGTTAAAAAATGAGCAGCTTGAAGGGTTGGGGATTTTGCTGCAGCACTTCTGGGCTGGGATGCCTGACTTGTGCGTAAGTTCTTCTTCAGGCTGGAAGCCCATTTGTGGAGCTGGGGCCCTCGGTTTGCTCCAGAGACAGTTAAGTCAATCTGTTGACTGCGTTGAGCTTTGGAACAAATCCCTATGTATACGGTGTATTGTCCTGTGAGTGTGTTGTGTAAAGAGAAACCCAAATAACAAACCCCCCTGAGAATGTGAGGACAGGTGTTATCAGGTGTGACTGGCCATGTGGGATTAGTGCTAGAGCTGTTTCTCAAGGGTTAGAAATACGAGAAACTTGGACTATAGATGCTGACTGCCTTTAAAAGTTAAAGATGCTTCTTATCAGTAACTATTTAGTTGTTTGTTGAGGCTTCCTATAAACGAAAGCTCCCCAGTTTAGATGCATGTGATGTCACTTACTGCTGCATGTTATTTCTAATGTACACATGGAAGAAAAGAAGATGTGCAAAGTGTTACCCCAGGGTGGCTTTTGCCTGCCTGTCTAGTGTCTTTGAGCCATGGGCTTATTAAACACAGGCAAACCTTATAGCTGGTTACAAAGAGCAAAAGGCTAACATGAAGTTGCAAACACAGCTCTTACGATCCTCTCTTCAGGCAGAAGAAATCCAGGGTGGCATGGGGTGGTGGATTTTTTTATTTATTTATTTTTCTCCTAGATTTTAGGCTCTGTCAATGGAAAAGGATGATTTGACATACACACTCGTTTTTCAGCTTGGTGCTTGTACCATACCCTGTGTATGAACCTTATTAAAGCATTATAAATGGCTGGTCCAAAGTAGGTGATCACCTTGTATGTGGTGAGGCTTTGTAGGACCTCAGCACAGCTGCCTGCAAGATCTCCCTGCCATGCAGGTTTCTGTAACAAGCAGGAATGCTACCTTATGCAGCCTTCTCATTCTTTATGCTGTGACTGCCCAGTATCTTGTGGAGTGATCAGTTTAGTAGAAGCTGTGTAGTAGTAGAGAAGACGGCATCAGAGTTGGTCACAAGCATATGTTGCACAGCGAGTAAGTTGAACAGCACGTGCTTTGAGTTTTTATGTAGGCCAGGATACTGCAATATTGTACTTTGGCCTGATAACATCTTAACTGTGTTACAAAAGAACTAAGAGGAGAACCAATTTTATAGCTCTGCAATTTTATGGTACTTGGTATAATGTATGCTTTCTGACTGACAGCTTAATAGCATCTTTTTATATTTCAGAGCCTGGTGTTTCAGCTGCAAAAGTACTGGCTCAGAAGTGGGCTGTTGCACTTGGCAACTTTTGTCTTTGATGTAGGGAACATGGAAGAGGTGCAGCCAGGGCAAAGGAAACAGTTGTGTTTGCCTTATGGTGATTGATTCCCTCTTTGGGCACACATGTGGTTACAAGTACATTTTTGATGTAAAGAATGTAAAGAAGCTCAGGTGAGAGCAGCAGTGTGTATTGAAGATCCAGCCAAGAAAGCATCATTTGAAACGACAATAGTTACATGTGAACTAGGAATGTGACAGTCATGCGTTTTCATCTGATGCTGTTCTTTTGTTGCAGTTTTTTATTCCGTTCAAGAGTTAAGGCCAGATATAGGGAAGGATTTAGATGTCTGAAGTGGACCTTAGGTGGAGTATAAGCTCTTGCATCCTCTGAGTGCCTGCATGGCCAGAATAGTGACAGAAGGCCCTGGCTTCCTGCTGTTCCTCACCCAAGCCAGCCAGGACCTGTTCCTACCTTGACACAGGGGAGCTGGTTGGCATGCTGCAGTGTGTTCTGAAACCAGCATCCTGTGTGTTCTGAAACCAACAGGCATCCTCTGACCCAACTGTTACCACTCATGTGCTACCCTGATGTGCCAATGTAGCTGGGCGAAGCTTGTGTTTTTCCTGATGGCTCCTTGGTTAAAGCCCACTCCTGAGATCATGGGAAACTTGCCTAAGAGACCTTCTTTCTCTGTTGGGGTGGGGTTTACACCCACATCTCCAACACCTCAGGACTCTTTGCCTGACAAGTGGTTGCTGGTTTTACCAACGTGTCCTTCGCGTTGGCAACAGTCCTTCTCCTTCTGCAGGTGTGAGATTTCATTTGGTGAAGGAGAAAGGACTGAGGTGTCTAATTCCCACTCTCTGATGTATTTTCTTAGGTGCCTGTCTACAGCCATATGCATAAATACTTCTTGGACCAGCAGCTAGATCCCAGGTTTTCCTTCTCCTGGGTTGACTGCCCTAATCACTGAGTTTTGTTTTTTTTTTTAAACTAGTAGGTAATTATTTTTCTTTGCTCATTAGCATGCCTTGGAAAGGAGATGAGTCACCATGCCCTACAATGGTCCATAGCCCCCTCATGAAGGCAAGGGATGGTAGATGCATCTGCCTTCAGGACAGTGCTAGAGGTTGTGGATATGGGTGTGACATTTGGGGCCTTCCCATGTATATGTGTGAGGTATTGACCAAAACCTCATCCCTTCCAGGCTCTGGAGCTGCTCTCTCAGCAGCTTGGCCAGGCACCTGCCTGCACAGCACGTGGCTTCTCATGTAAGTCTGGAGCAAAAGCCTTCCACTCATCCAGCACAGGATGGTGTGTGGCTCAGAGCCAGATGCCCTGCACTGGACCGGAGGCATTTTGAGGGTTTTTAGTGGCAACATGTGGCCTTGTAATGCTTCAGTCCCCAGTGGGGCTAATTCCAGGTCACTGTTTGACTCATAAAAGGAAATTATCTGAAATCCACTCAGTTAAATAAATGAATTGGCAGTTTCAAGTGCTACACCTTCTAGGTCCTTTGCCATTTTTTGTGGCATTGTGGGTGTATAGTTCAATTCTCAAAATACTGTAAAAGTATTTTTCTTTTTGTTGGTGGTGAAGAGTGAGAAATTCATTCTGTGGAGGATCTGTGCTGAAGCAAGGAGAAGAGCTAGGGCAGAAAGAGAAAATGATTGTGGTTCTCTAATCCCTTTCATTTATAGTAGCTTTCTCTGTAACCTGCAACAACATTAGGCTGTGTATTTTCTCAGAAGTCTCGTATTGACCATGACTGTTAACATTTCAGAACCAGGGGTCTTGGTCATGGAGATGATCTCATTTGCATTGATCTTGCAAAGAACCATAAAGTTTTACTTGACTTTCAATATTAAGGAATAAGTTATTGTGTGCATTAACACAGGGCTCTCTCAGCTTGCTGCATTTGCCTTGCTGGGCAGTAAGTAGGTTACTTTTTCAAGTAGGTAGCTTGAAATTCAGAGTTGATAATACATGAAGAAATACTTTTCTGCTGAGGCACAAGTGTTTCTCTGATGGCAACGCATGGCTCTAGCAGAAGAATCACAAGACCTAGGCAGTGATGTGTGAAATTGCATGTGAAGCAGAAGCATTTTCTCAGCAGCCAGATACCAGGACCTGGGCTTCCTAAGGCAGCACAAGAATTTTGTCCTGCGTCACCAGCAAACGTTAAGCCCTTGTTACCAATACAGGTGTCCCTGATGAGAAGGTCATCTTTCCGTGGATTGGACCTGGGATGGTGGAGGGTGGTGGATGTAGAAGCAGGGGCGGTGCTCAGGTAGTGCTCCCAAACCTCTGCTGTGGTTTTGGTTCTGTGTAATGGTTTGTTCTGGACACACTGGAGAGCCAGCCTTACGGCTGAGTGTCACTGGAGGTACCATCACCACTGAGGGATGCCAGCCTGGGGGCTTGAGGCAGGGTCAGCTGAAGCAGTGGCTCTGTGTATGCTACTCTGCTCACTAAAGCAAGCTGCCAGCAATCTTTGTCCTTGTCTCCCCTCACGTTCTGCAGCTGTCTCACCAGTCTAGCCCACAGTGCTTTAGCACCACAGTCCTACCCGGGGGCTGCTGACGTAGTGGCAGGTGGGTGCTTACTCTTGGCCTGAGGTGTGGGTCAGTAGCCTTGGCAGTTGAGAAACAATAGCTGAACCCCAGCAGGATAGGTCTGATTAACTCTCCTGTGGCAAAGTGAATTTTCATTGTTTGACTATTGCATTTCATCCCTTTTGGTAGTGGGGGTTAGAGTGTAGGGGGGGGTTAGGGAGGGCTGATTGTGCAGCCATGTGCCCTGGGGCATGCTGGCTGCTCAGGATCCCCACTCATGTTGCATGCTTGTGTTTGACAGGTGTGTGTTTCATTGCCTGTTTGGTCTTTCAGTGTTCTGGAGGGCTGGCCGTTCCCAGCTTTCTGCAGGCCTTTCTGACCATCTCTTTCCATCAGCACTGCAGGCACCAGGAACTGGGTGCTGGACATGGTCCTGACTGCTGTGGTCAGCCATCAGCCAGTGGGTACTGGGTCTGGCCCTTCCCACCTCTTTCCATGGCCTCTTTTATTTGCACTTGGGAGGGTGGAGCCCAGCTCTGTTTGGTTTGGGGTTTGGGGTTTTTTTTAATAATTTATTTATAAGCACCTCACGGCTGCTCTTCTGATGATGTCCTAATAATAGTAACACTCCTTTCTCAGTGGCAGCAAAATACTGAGGGCAGCACCAGCCCGTTTGATTTTCCATTTCATATGGAATAGCAGGATGGGTGAAGATGTTCAGTGCCATAAATCTTCTCTTCCCCAGCAGGATAACATCTAGGCCTTCTTGGCAAACATGAGTGGAAAAGACAGATTTGAGGGATTTTTATTTTACTCTGGCTTTCAGTCTCATTAACAATATACTTGGGGGTTTTTTTTGTTTTGCTCCTGAAAGACTATGAAACTACATAGCTTTTTCCAAATGCATCTAAAAGTCTAGAATTTATTTTATCCTAAAGTTAGTTTGCTGTCATAATTACTGTATATTGATAGACTTTGCTAAATACCCCTTCTTGGAAACTTCCTTGCAGGTTCTGCCTTTTACAGTGAATGAGTAAGAAACAAATCTGATTTTAGAAAGGATTGCCATTGACTTCAACAGGAACAGGAAAAGGCACTTAATTGGACATATATATATATATATATACTTTGTATATGTGGCAAAAAAAATAACATCAAATGAAAAAGATACAGGTTTTCCACTAATAGAGAAATACAGCCTTTTCTGCAGCACATGAGTAACATTTTTGGAGCTGTTTTTATGTGAGAGCTGTGAGTAGGAGTACTAAGTTGCATTCGGGAAAGATTTACGTATTTAAAAGAGTAAGGGAAACATTTATACTTCCAGTCAAATAAAATTGTTTGAAAGGGCAGTGATGCACCTTGCAGTAAATTTCACATCAGCTGCTGACATGAGATCACTAGGGGCTGAGGTTAGACATTTTGCTTAGGAATGCTATTTCAAAATTATCTATTACGTTGTTTTTACTCCAGAGCCCCTGGTGCTGGTCAGTGACTGGGGATACTGGGACGGATGCTCTGCCAGTCTCATCCATCTGGGGAAAACTTCTTACCCCTCTGTGTGTTTGGCAGAGGTTAATTGTAAATGTGCTTGTTGTGTTGCTAAGAACACCCACATCCCTCAGTTTATTCCTGTGATGTCTGAAGGTCTGTTATAAATTGCCACATTTAGAGTTAGTTAAAAGAAATAATCATCCTTTAGTGCATACATCGTTTTATTGCTGTTTTATTCTTTTTATTGAAAAGGCAACTCAGTGGGTGGTTTCAGGGTACTTCAATGAGAAATTTATGTACATGGGCCAGGTACAATCAAAAAGAAAAAGCCCCATTTTTCCTACATAGTGATTGAAAGGGGCTGTTGCACAGTTGTTCTAAAGAAACAGAGTCAAAATTGACTTCCTCTTCTAGGCTCTATTATTGAATATACAATAGGATGTGGGGCAAATCATTAATATCTTTCTTTTTCAATTAACTTGGCTATGAAATCAGTATTCTTGCTAGCCATACAGCACACTAGGGCTGGGAAATGTATTGTTGCCCACCATGATATTGTGGGCTGGTTTGATAATTTTTGATTAAAAAAACAAACCAACCCAGAAGTCATACAAGGTATGAACAAAATGTCTGTCATGGTAATTTGGGGGTTAGAAAAAAAATTCAAATCTGTAGCATTACCTTTTGTCATTGCTGCAGCTCGCTGGCCTGGGAAAGAGCAAAGTGAGTCAGACTGTGAAACTACCCGAGGGTGAGATTTGAGTGGAGAGAGGAGGTAGAGGAAAGAAAGAAAAAAGTTAAATGGAAATTAGGCTTAAACTGTTTCAGCTCCACTGCTCGGGTACATGTAACAATGATTGTGATGGAAACAGAACCATTTCAGGTGGTGGTTTCTAGTTTGTATTTAGGGAAAGGGTGAGCACTGGGAGAATATTAGTGTGTTTTCCTTTATGTATCAGCAAAGTTCAAGAAGGAAATTGTCCTTTCTTTTCCATTCCCACCATGTGTAAAAGCTTTCTATAGCACTTGAGAAGAAGGAGCAGTAAGCTGTGTTATGTTCACCCATAAGAAGTATCTTCATGCATTCTTTGGCTTCTATTCACAAGCTTCATTAAGTGTTCAGATACATGCAGAAAAAGCCATTCAAACAAACAAACAGAGTAGTTATTAAGCCTTTGGGCTTGATCATGAGGTTGAAGTTGGTTTTAACTGTCTCACTGAAGTGATGTTTGGGAGACAAAATTCCCATTGTGTGCTCGGGAGAGACTTGCGTGAGTCACTGCGAAGTCAAGATAGGACCTTCAGTGGGAGACCAGTGAAATGCCTCCCTCTGTGGTATGGGACAGTCCTGTAGTGTGTTTGCAATGGAATAGCTGTTGCCAGCTTTTACCTCTAAAGGAAAGAATATTCCTTAAGAATATTCATCAAACATTCAGACCATGTATTTTAAAATGTAGTAGAGAACCCTATTTCTAATCTTTTTTTTTTTCTAGAGAAAAAAGAATTAAAAATAATTCAAAATGAAATTCAAATACAGTACTAATTGAGTTGGTATTTCCATTATTAGAATAAGATGGTCTTTGTTGTAGATTAGTAAAATATATTGAGCTTCTCAAGAATGTACACACAGCTGAAGTAAAAAATGACATAAAACCCCTGGAGTAAAACCTTTCTTGTTCATGACAGAAGCAAATCCTACATCATGCTCCAAGTGTCTGCAAATTTTAGTTCAAGTTGGATATATCCAAAGTCTACCTCCTATAGTCATCTGGAAAATTACAGTAAACCATGCTGTCTAAATATCTAGTCCCTAATCTCCTGCTGGATGCAAAAGGTCCTGGATATAACTGAGAAGGGGGCCTAATGCCCGCATTATTTTCAGGTTCTAGCTCGACCTATTCCTTTTTATGTTGCCTAGATCCGCAATAAATGGCAGAAGCCTGGTGAGGGAAAGGCTTTCCTCCTTGTGGGGCTGGACTGAGGTGCACCAGCATGGAAGGAAATAAAACCAGTCACTTGAAATGTCAGGTGGCAATCAAGTAAATGAGCCAGCATAGAGTCTGTTCAGGCTCCAGCAGTAGCTCACAGCTGTCTGCAAAAAACTACCACCATCAAAAGTTCATGTATTTGGCTCTGCACTGAATGTGTGAAATCCTTGCCTGGTTGGAGTCAATAGCTGGGGGTTTTTTTGCAGTATGAGCACTAAAAGTTGCAATATCCAGCCTCATACAGCAGTGAGCATGAGGGCAGACCCAAAAAAGTGTCGTGCAAAGTCTTGCTTGTAATGGATGATTGGGCACATCTGTACAGCAATGGAAAACTAGAGCAAGAGTGCCTTGAGTTTTGCCTTGAGAGTCCTCTTGGGCTTCTCTAGGTGTCCTCACTGTAAAGGAAACCTGTCCTGGGATGCTACAAATGTCCCCCTGACAGTGCCTGCGTGGGCCAGGAGTGGTGGTATCCCCCCAGGACTGCATCTGCTTTCTAAAAGTTACTCCTCTTCAGCTTCAGCCAGTTAAGCCATGCCTCAACCCTAGAGGTGAGCTTATGAGCCTTGCTGTTGCTTTAGGATCATAAGATGGGCTGCTCCCCCTCTGGTCTCCAGCGTGGTTGGCACAGGTAGTGGGGAAACCTGTCAAAGCATCTCTCTGTATGTTCTTCGTATCTGTTCAAGTTGATTGTTTCACAAGGGAACAGTGTATTTATTCTGCAAGTAATTGGAAATCTTTTGCCTTAAAAAAAAAATAAATAAAGTTTTCTTTTCCCCTAGCCAGCAAGACGTGTGTGCGGGGCACGGTAGCACAACCTCCAGGCTGGGACTTCTGTGCCAGTTTAATGGGCTGAAGGAAGGGGTACCACTGGCATGTTGTTAGGCTGTGTAAATGGCCTTAGGGTTTGGTTTAGAAAACTTGATCTCTTTTATCCCTCTCTGCTCCCTTCTCTCCCCACTGTAGACACCCATACATCATTCTCAGAAATGAAGCTGTTTAATAACTGGTCTAGAGCTAAACCTGACAGTGGGAGAGGAGCTGTTTGGTTTGCAGTTGCTGACAGCTGGAATAAGCTACCTGTTCTCTTGGAAGGGATGGACAGACATTTTGTTTGGTTTTGAGGAGGGTTTGGTCCCTAAAGAAACTCCTCTCAACATACAATTTACTGGAACTGTGGCATCTTGGTGTTACTGACTGCTCTTTATATGTAAAGCTCCAAGTATGTTGGAGAAAGGCTGTGTGCAGATGTCCTCTGTGTCTGTAGTTTAGACACTTCTGTGGAGAGCAACTCCTCAGCTGAAAGGTTGCTGTCACCAGCACCTTAGCAGACACTTTGGATCCCACTAAAGTAGGTTTCCTGTGATTAAGGTCCTTACCAAACTGGTTTGACAAGAGCTCTTTGGTATAGCTAAATGGCCTGGCTTCTCAAGACCCTGCTTTGAAGTGACAAAAGCTGGATGATTTAGATATTAAATATCTTGCAATGACTAGTTTTACCTCTGTCTCCGTAAGAAAGTCAGCCTTCTTATTTTGCCAGTTCTCAAAAGAAAATGGCATTTTCTTCTTCCATTTCCTCTTCTCCCTCAGGGCCTGACACCCTTTTTATTTTTATTTTTTTTCCTCCCAGGGCCATTAAACAACATGCAAATTATTGTTAATAGGGCCAGAACAATACTGCGTTGCCAGTGGGATTGTTCATGTCAAAGCCGTTGCATGCCAGCCCTCAGTGTGATACTAATCTTGGCCATGTCTGCCCTAGAGTTTTGAGGTCAGGCAGAAGGGGGCTATGAAGCATGGACCTGAGCAGGACATGTCCCTGCAGCCACCCTGCCCCACAGCAGGCTCTGGCCAGGCTCTGCCTGGGGACATTCCTGATCCCCTAGTAAGGATGGTACACTTAGGGCGCACTGGCTTCTTGCTCTACCCCTCCTGCAGCCTTGTCAGAAGTCCCTCAAGAAGACACGAATCTCCTCTGGACAGAGACCTTGTAGACTGCTTCCCTCCCTGCTTCCCTGCTGCTCCAGGGAGGTATCTTTGTGATTGAGAAATGAGAAAGGACCGTGTGATTCACTTTGACATGAGCTCCCACTTGAAATACAGGAATGTGCAGTAGTAAAAGGGTAGCTATGGGGCTGGGGCTTGCTAAAGGGCATCTGGAGCCCTTATCCACTTTGAGCTTTGGTGTGGAGTCTCCAGAGAATAGCGGCAGATTGGGGAGCTGTGGTGAGGGTGCTTTAACCCCACATCTCCCTCCTCTGCCCCAGACCCTTCCTCCTGGAAACGCTGAGTCCTCCTGCAAAGTCATGTGCTGGCAATGGATGTTTTAACAGCTCTATAAAATACATGGGCTGCCTGCCACAGCTTGAGGGAAAGGTATGGCAGCTGCCTCCAGACCTTGGCATTAGGCTAGTTTCTATGTCTTCCTTTGCTTCAAAGTCATGGGATTTTGACAATGGGGTTGTTGAGGAGGGGTATTAGGACATTTGCAAGGCTCCTAATTAACCCCCTTTAAATGGAGGTGGCTGGAACTATATTGAGAAGTGACTATAAGGGAGGAAACAATAACGTACCCCTTGCATCACTGACTGAAGTAAAAGTAGAGTGCACTGAATGTCTCTGTCAGAACTGGAGATATGAGTTCTCTGTTTCTCCTCCAAGAGTTGCTGAGGAATGGTCACCCCTGCTGCAGGGCAAGGGCTGAAATCCCTGCCTTGGTTGCAGTTGAGGACATGCCGAGTGTCTGACGTCACAGCTTCACCCTGGGTTTTGGTGGATGGACAAAATTAAAAAGGAATGCTTTGACTTCTATAAAGTACTTTGAGTAGTGATTTGAGTCTTTTTCCCTTTTTTGCCCTTGCCAGGGATTCTATTAGCTGCAAACCCAGACGTGCTTACCTTTGAGACATGGCAGTAGCCTTGCTGAAGTCTCTGACTTCCAGGGAAGCAGGATGAGAGGGCTGAAGCAGAAAGTGAAACTCTCTAAAACCAAAAATGTAACAGAGCAGCCTCGTTTCATTTTCCCAACGGAGCATAATGCAAAAAGTAAACAGTTGGCACAAATGACTAATGCAGGTTTGCCAGTGGGTTGATCAAAAACATGCCGAATTCAGCAGTAAGTACTGCACAAAGTTCAGCAGGGTTTTGCATCGGACCCGTTGCAAGGTAAGCAATAATATTATTTGAAAGAAAAATGTGATTTAAAAAAACGTGGAAAATTCTCCTCTTCTACCTCCTACATGTTTCTTTTGTCAAACAGTCACTGATCTTATTTTAGACTCGACCTTCGTGTTCTTTCCACAGCATGCGGGCTGAATGACATGTTATTCAAGTTCTCAGACAATATTACGATATATCTACTTTTATATTTAGCTCTAACTTTTATTCTCCTAACAAACAAACCCACCTAATGCAACCACCACTTATTCAGGGAAAGTATTTTCATTCCCCTGCATTTAATATGGACAAATTTGGCATGAAAACATTCAATAGTTCCGTAATAACCTTCGCAACAGAAGCCTGCTGTGCTGACATGCAGACCTAGAGCAACTCGGACTGTTTGCCAGGAAATTGCATTCTTAAGAAAAATCTAGACATAAATTCTGAACACTTTAAATTTTGAAAAGTCTGTCAGCAAGCTGTTATCTGCTTGAATAGATTTTTACTTTGAGCTCTACCTCTCTGTCCTTTATTCAGGTTGTACGCCTCTAGCCTAAGTAGGCTGAGCTCTGTGGTGCGAGGGGGCAATTAGTTGTTTCTGCCTCGTTCTTGTGTGCACGTGTGCTCCAGCCATGACACAGAGAGGGGGTGATTTCTTACCAGAAGAAAGCAGAATTTATCTGGCAGTTAGACAAACAGGCTGTCGGCGTGGATTCATGCAAGGGGAGGTTGCTGGGTTACAGTGCAGTTCAGCCTTGCCTCTCAGCCTGGAGAGCTGGAAAGGGGATGGGCAGACCCAGTTGTCCTAGGTCAGCCAGGGGCATCCTTCACCCAGTTTGCTGAAATATGAAAGGACCAAAGAGTAGACTGATTCCAAGGCGACGACAAGTTTTCCCTGCTTTGAGATCTCTGAGCACTTCAGTCTTTTTGCTTCTCTCTGTGGAAGCAGAGCAAGCAAACAACATCATATGGAAGCCCACCTTTCAGACTTGCTGCTGGTTTGACTGGAAGGCTCCATGGCTCTCAGTTGTTCCCAAAACCTGCATTGCTCCTACTTAAGGGAGCAACAGCATGGCTGAAAGACCTTTATGTGACTCACTGCCAAAACCCTTTAGATGCGTGTTACATTAGCAAAAAAAGGTGGTCGTAAATGGACTCAATTGCGTCTGTGAGCTTTGGCACTAGGACATTACAAGAAAAACTGTCAAAACACACACAGCTCCTAGGGAAAGGAAAACCCACTGCTTTTTGTAATGAGTTCAGTAAAACAACCAGCCAGTTTAATGGGCAAAACACTAAATGATATTCTAGGAGGAGACAGGGATGGGGAGGGGATGTTCCATGGGTATCAATTCAAAGCAAAATGGAGGGCTGTGAAACCATGTGAACTGAACCCCATCACAGAAGCCTTACTGCAGCTTGAGTCAGGGCAAATTAGAGAGCTCTATAAATAGCTAAATTGAAAATTGAATGCATTTGTGTGTGTGTGTGTATGCATACATCTATCTCTGAGGTCATGTATGCAAAAAAAAAATACAGTAGTACTTCATGTGTTTGGGGTTTTTTTTAAGTAATGGAAAATGTCTGAATGATTTTTTGTTGTTGTTTTTTCCTTTTTCCTAGAGACAGTACATTATGTTCTGTCCTTAGGGCCAAAATGCCAGTGTCTGTTTCCATGAGGAATCCTACAGAAAGAAAAAGGAAAAGTATTATGCAGTGTAGCAAGGCTATAAGAAGCCATTCCACAGTGATTAACATCTAAGCAAAGCTGGCACTAGAAAACTCAACGTATTAGAAGCAGAAAAGATGTGTGAGGTGTTTCCTGTTCCCTCCCCATGCTTAATGATAACCAAGCAGAGAGGTCATCATGGAGTTTAACACCTTGTGTTTGATAATAAGACTGTATTTCAGTGGCAGGCATCGAGCATGTTACGTACACACTAGATTGAGGACTTCCTCTGTTTATTAATTTTGCTCCCTCAAAACTTTCAGTTATTTTCAGTATGTAAAAATAGTCCAGACACGAAGCACTGAATAATGCAGTAGATATTCAGCAATTAAGGTAGCTTCATTTCAATGAATCCCAGCCTGAGCAGCTCCTTAATTAAAGCATGAAGCTGTGTTTAGTTTTATACCAATAATTTGTGAATTAAAGTCTGATGCTCCTGTTACCTTTTAATACCTTTTATTCATCCTGTGATGGTCAAATGATGAATGAAACCAGTCTTCTGGGGGAAAAAAAAAAAAAAGATCTTTTTCATATGGTATTCAAATGAATTAAAGAATCTGTACAGTTACTCAGTTTGATTTAAGAGCAAGATTCAGTCTGGAGTGTAATGCCCTCATACCACAAGGAAATCAATTTTGTGTTTGAATTTCCTTTGACAGCTTGTTTAATTGTTTGTGATAACATCAGTAGCTTGATAAATGATGTAATGGGAGTTAAATAAGGATGACCAACATAAACATCTGTCAGTGCATGTGAACATTTGATGTATGACCCCACGGCCCAGTGCAGTATCTTGGCAAATAGTCTTTGGATGTCAGTGTTGCTCAAGGTTGCATTGTCGGTCACACGCTGGAGAGGATACATACCATCTACTCTGTGCTGTTAGCCAGTAATTTGGTATGTGATCTGGCTGGTTGGAATCAGGTGTATCTCTTGGCAGGGTGTCCCCTCTGGTTATTCACTGTGGGCATAACTCACCCCAGTGCTGAGAGTCGGGACAAGGCATCGGCATTGCAATGCTTCTTCCAGTGAGCCTCAGCTGCCATTAGGTGATGAGTAAGTAGACTTGTGCTGGTCCTCTTAATGCAGGAATGTTTTATACAGATAACTGATATTGTCCTGGATAGGCATGTAGACTGAGGTTCACAGTCCAATCTGTACCCAAAAAATCAGTCTTGGTGTTTTGTGACCGTATTAGAGGAATCATTTCCTAGGCTTGGGTTATACTGATGTTATTTTCATTCACAGTCATCTTGTCATCATATTCTTGCATGAACTTGGAATTTTCTGAAAGCAAGCTGGCTGGTATGTTCAATGTTCTGCATAAATTTTTCTTTTAAATGAGATTCATATGGGAAGCTAATAGTATCTAATACAGACAAATGTGTAAGTTATTGAATGTGTATGCCCTCCTCAGAAACGGGCAGAAAAGATCTGGAAAAAATGTGTTGCCGGGGAAGTACAGAGCTAAGGGAACTCTGCCTGCTATGTTTTGGAATAAATTGTTCTTTGAATGTAAAGTCTTTGGTGCAGCGGTCACCCAGGTGAGAAACAACTCGATGTACAGGGGGAGTGGATGCACCTGGCTGCTTTGTTGTCAGCAGGAGCCTCAGCGTATGCAATGGCTGACGTGGAAACCATGGTTGGTCCCATGTGCCCACCCACTCTGAGAGCAGCTTTAATGTGTGGAGTCATGGGAAAACTGCTCCTATTCATGCTACAGTCTTGCTGTTATAGATGTGGTTGCTTTCACACAAAAAATAGACATGTTTAGCTAGTTTACTTTTTTATCACTTTGAGGTACTGCATGCTTAGAATTCAATGCAAAAGAAGTCTTCCATTGGTCTTGAATAAATACATGAAGTTGCAAAACATAGACAGCTTATTGCCGTGACTTTTCAAAAGACAACTGGCAGCACCCCTTGGGTTTTACTATAAATATAATCTAAAGTCTGTTTGCAACAAGAAGGACTAAGTTATATATTCCAGAGTTGCTAGGATTTTTTTTGAGATGAAATACAAGCCATTCAAGAATGTAAGTTAAGCTCCATTACTTCAAAATAGCTTATGGAAATAAATACAAAGGCAAACTTAAATGTTTTGTCTCTTTAAAGAGGTACTACCAACTTTTAAAAAAATCATGATTAGCTGGATATGTTAAAATTAAAAGTGCCAAAGCAGCACATGGTTATTCTTAATGAGAAGGAAGAGTGAGGAAATCCCCCCTCCTCACCCACAGATGTGCACACGTGCACCACACATGCTTAATTTGGTTTTTACAAAGTCTGCTGTCAAGTGAATACTGTCATGTTCCCTGTTTAATCAATTGCCTCTTTTATTTGTGCACTGTTGTATATAAAAGAAAATCAGCTTGTAAAGTCAGGCTTTTTAATGTCGTTCAAAAATGATTAGAATTCAAGGGAAAAGTTGTTTCTTTAAATGACTGAGCCAAACAGGAAAAAACTATGAGTATTCAAGGGTGAAATTCACTTCTGCCTACGTTATGTATTGTATATTTAAATTTCATGTTCAGACCTAAAAATTGGGCTTAAAGTGGAATGTCAGTAGTCATCATCCCTATTTGAGTCCTTTCCTCTCTGTTTGGATAATTTCTGTTTGTTCTGCATCTTGAAAAGTGCTTTCTTATGCAATAAGAAAGATTAATTTTTTTTTTTATTTTATTTTTTTTTAATTTTACATATACTGTGTCTTCCCAAAATAGGCTGAAAAGTCCCAGGTGGTGGGGTTTTTTTTGCCAGTGGTAGTGTTCATCTTCTCTTCAGACTATCCTTCACTAAGTAGCCCAGCATCATCACTGAG
>WUAM01000335.1:4713299-4749278 GCA_024336885.1 Actenoides hombroni | reverse complement strand
AGAAATGGTCATTATTCCCAACTGTGTGCTGGGCTGGCAGGGGGAGGCCCAGGAGAGCGGAGATGCCGATCAGCTTGCACGCAGTCACCATTGAAACAACTAGAATCGTGCTGACCAATCTGGGGGTGTGACATTTGGAGGCTGGCAGAGGAATGGTACAAGCGAGCTGGTGGGTGGGGAGGATGTGGAACTGGCTGGGCTTCAACTCTTGGGATGATTGTGCCGGTGCCCTGTGAAAGTGCTTGCAGTGGGTTTTTCATTTCATGTTTTCCGTCCTTTCTCTTGTGCAACAAAACAACTACCAAGGGCCTGAATTCAACAATGTGTGTAGACTTGAAACATCCCTTTGTAATCCATGTCAACGCTTTCCCAACATTCAGCTAAAGCAGTGAAACAACAGGGCATGGGGACACTGCAGCAGAGATGAGAGCCTTTGTGTTGTACTGACTGGTCTCCAGAACTGTTCGTGTGGCCCCAGAAAGCCTTTTTCTATTAATGAGAGCATTTCTGTCAATGGCTTTGCTTTCCAGAAGCAGCCTAACCAGCTGCAACCTATGTTTCCAGTATTTTCTGTGGGCTGGTTTTGTGAGTGCTGCTCACAGCCTGTGTGCTGAGACACAAGCACCTTTCCAGTTTGGGGAAGCTCATCTGGGTTGGTCCATACTTGCACCATCCAAAGCTAGTATGTTTGCATGTGGTTAGTACCATCCTTGGGGACACTGCTGTGCCTTGTGCTTTTTCTCTTGTCCTTTTGAATCCGCTCTTAAATGAGTTCAGTGGCAGTGTCCAAGTCGTTCAGATGTGGTGATGCCACTTAGAAGCAACTGAAGTCCAAAAGGTAATAGAGGTGTGAAGAGGAAGAAAGACAGTGCTTGTCAGATAGCAAGCACTCTGCGGTCAGCAGATCCAGGGATACTTATGGGTCACTATTGCAAGTATGGTCAGCAGTGCTTTGGTCCTGGAAGTACATAATCTCATTTCTTGAGCTGGAACAAGCTTAATCTGGGCTCTTGGTATCATGTAAGCTTTAGGTCTCTCAGCATGGGAAGGAGTTTGGTAAGTCCCTGAAGTGTCATTGGGGTGTATCCACCATGTAGGAAAGGTGGTTGTTAGTGGCAGAGAGACTCAGGACCTGTTGGGATCCATGGTTTTCTTGGAGGAATGGGCACATGACAGCTGGCCATGGCCTACAGGCAAATAAATCGTTCAGTGCTAGATATGGTACCAGTAGATGGTGCTGAAGAATGAATAGCACAGTAGCCAGGTTTTGCAAGGACCCATTAAGACTTCTTTTTTGGGAGCATTTTACTAGCACCTTGCACGCCGGTCTCTGTGTGGAGGTTGTGCATCAGCTGGGTCCAACCGCAGCCCCGATGTCTGAGCCAAACAGTTTATTGAATATATCACAACTTGATTTTTTTCTGCTAAACTGAAGGTGTTTCACCTTTCAAAAGTGGTTGTGTTGGGAGTGTAACATTCCTTCTACTAAGCACGCTCTGGAACTGCTTACTCACTAGCAGTGTACAGCATTATTTTAGTGGCTTATCGTAACACCCAACAGCTGCTGAATTTCATGACAGGGCAGTGTTTATTGGTCTCCTGCTATTGCCTCTCTGTTCTTCTGTTATATACTGCTTTTGTCTCAGAAGGTCTGCAGTCCTCGTGGGCATGATTCCAGTCACAGCAGACTCTTGCTTGACCTTAGTACACTTGGAGTCAGGTTCAAAGCTGTCTTTTTTCACCTTGGGTCCTACTTGCTACAGATCAGAAGTGTCATCTTGCACTCTGGAAGGCTATTTAAATCACATCAGTATGAGAAAAAATGCCCTCATCATCCATATGAGAAAAAAACAATAGAATTTGAGATTGTTTCATGAAAAGTAGATTCTGTATTTTACAAGTTCGATTATGAGTGATCTTCCATTTTGAGCTTTATATGCTTTTAATGTTGAATCCGAATTAGGCCACAGGAAAAGGATGGTCTATCTTCAAAGAAACAGTTAGGTTGATTTCCTTCTTCAGATTTGTGGAAAGCAGCTGTGGGTGTTGGTGAAATTACTGACAGTGCTGTAGAGTTGTCTTGGTAGTTTTAGAGATGCACAATCCAGGGGAAGCATCCCCCATCCTCCTCATGCTACTATTAACCCACACTTCATAGACAGAGACCTCACTGCACAGATGAATGAAGACATTCTTTTTCATTGCTACCTGCCCATTATGAAAGGTTTCTAAGTGCATGATTATTATTCCTTTGACTGAAATGCAGCCCTGCCCTTACTAGTGCAACTTCTGGGAGGCATGTCTTTTGCATTTATTATACATTCATAAAACATTGGTAGATGTTTCGAAGACAAGTGGGTATGTGGCTGGCTCTGCTGAATTAAGGAGGATCTTTGGAGAGGTAAGAGTAGGAAAAGAAAGCATTATCTTATAATGTATGACTTGTACTTCATTGAGAGTAGCCCTGAGGAAAAATACTTGAGGGTACTGGTGGCTGAAAAGCTGGATATGAGCCGGCAATGTGCACTCACAGCCCAGAAGTCCGAGTGAATCCTGGGCCGCATCAAAAGAATTATGGGCAGCTGGTCAAGAGAGGTGATTCTGCCCCTCTTCTTCACTCTGGTGAGACCCCACCTGGAGTGCCATTTCCAACTCTGGAATCCACAGCACAAGAAAGACATGGATCAGGTCCAGAGGAGGGCCATAAAAATGATCAGAGGGATGGAACACCAGTCTTATGAAGAAAAGCTGAGAGAGTTGGGGTTGTTCAGCCTGGATGAGGAGAGAAGGTCCCAGGGAGACATTATTGCAATGTTTCAATACTTAAATGGGGCCTATAAAAAAAAGATGGGGACAATCTTTTCATCAGGGCCTGTTGTAAAGTGACAAGGGGTAATGATTCTAAACTAAAAGAGCGTAGATTTAGACTATATAGAAGGAAGAAATTTTTTTTTACACTGACAGTGGTGAAACACTGGCCCAGGTTTCCTAGAGAGGTGGTAGATGCCCCATCCCTGGAAACGTTCAAGGTCAGGTTGAACAGGGCTCTGAGCAACCTGCTCTAGTTGAAGCTGTCCCTGCTCACTGCAGGGACGTTGGATGAGCTGACCTTTAAAGGTGCCTTCCAACCCAAAGCATTTTATGATTCTGTTCTACTTAGCTGTTCAGTATGTCTTCTCGCTGTTCCTTCTGCAATGTACATTTCGTATTAATTATTCATGTACTTTTTTGCATGTTAGCTTAAGAACATGAAGACCGAACTTACATGCAAAAGAAACTGCTTACTTTCCATATAAGAATAATATTTTGTGCGTGAACAGGCATATTTGTGATGCATCACATGCAAAGTGAGAGGCTGTGAAAATTGATGGTGATGTCGTTGTATCCAAACTAGAAGGTGGTAGCCCAGGGAGAGCTCCACAGAAATTCTTTGGGAAACCCATGGTGGTTCTGCCAGCAAAGACTCCACTCTTTGATCTGTAAGGTTTTGTAGTGGTCATTCTGATTTCCTAACAACTTTTCCTACATCTCATACAGAACAGTTAGTTAACTGTCACAGTCGTATTTGGTACCCAACAAACTGTATGTAGGTGGCTGATGTATCTCACTAGTTGTCAAGGTTTAGGGTCACAGAATTACAGAATTGTAATGGTTGGAAAGGACATCTACGATCACCGTGTCCAGCCACCAACCAAAAAAACCCAACAAACCCACAAACAGAAAAAACAACAAAAACCCCCGCCTCACCATCCCCCTAAAGCATGTACTGCAGTGCCTCATCTACACATTTTTTTAATACCTCCAGGGATGGTGACTCCACCGCCTCCCTGGGCAGCCTATTCCAGCTCCTGACTACTCTTTCAGGAGAGAAATTCTTCCTAATATATAATCTAAACTTCAGGCCATTTCCTCTAGTCCTGTCATTATTTACTTGAGAGAAGAGGCCGTACTCACCTCACTACAACCTCCTTTCAGGTACTTGTAGAGAGTGATAACGTCTCCCCTCAGCCTCCTCTTCTCCAAACCAAACAGTCCCAATTCCCTCAGCCTCTCCTAGTAGGACTTGTTCTGCAGGCTCTTCACCAGCCTGGTTGCCCTTCTCTAAACTCACTCTAGCAAGTGGATGTCTTTCTTGGGGGGCCCAGAACTGAACACAGTACTCGAGGTGTGGCCTCACCAGTGCTGAATACAGAAGCACAATCACTTCCCTTCTCCTGCTGGCCACACTATTTCTGATCCAGGCCAGGATGTCATTGGCCTTCTTGGCTACCTGAGCACACTTCTGGCTCATATTCATCCAGGTGTTGCCCAGCACCCCCAGGTGCTTTTCTGCTTGGCAGCTTTCCAGCTGCTCTGCCTCAAACCTATAGTGTTGCCTGGGGTTGTTGTGACCAGAATGCAGGACTCGCCACTTGGCCTTGTTGAACCTCATACAATTGGCCTCAGCCCATTGATTCAGCCTGTCCAGATCCCTCTGCAGAGCCTCCCTACCCTCAAGCAGACTGACACTCCCACCCAATTTGGTGTCATCTGCAAACTTACTGAGGAATCACTCGATCCCCTCATCCAAATCATTGATAAAGATATTGAACAAGACCAGCCCCAAACCTGAGCCCTGGGGGACACCACTGGTGACTGGCTACCAACTGGATTGAACTCCATTTACTACAACTCTCTGGGCCCGGCTGGCCAGACAGTTTTTAACCCAGTGAAGAGTACACCTGTCTATGTCATGAGCTGCCAGCTTCTCTAGCAGAAAGCTGTGGGACATGGGGCCAAAGCCTTACTAAAGTTCAGGTAGACAGCATCCACAGCCGTTCCCTTATCCACTGGTCGTAGAAGGAGATTAGGTTGGTCAAGCAGGACCTGCCTTTCCTGAATCCATACAGGCTGGGCCTGATCTCCTGCCTGTCCTGAACTTGCAATGTGAACTCACTCAAGATGAACCTCTCCATCCTTTTTCCAGGTACTGAGGTCAGGCTGACATGCTTGTAGTTCCCCAGATTCTTCTTCTAGCCCTTCACGTTTGCAAGCCTCCAGTCATCTGGGACCTCCCCTGTTAGCCAAGACAGGTGATAAACGATGGGGAGAGGATTGGTGAGCTCCTCTGCCAGTTCCCTCAGTATTCTCAGATGGATCCCACCCGGCCCCATGGACTTGTGAGTGTCCAGGTACTGTAGCAGGTGATTAGCTGCTTCATTCTGGATTATAGGGGGGGCTGTTCTGCTCTCTGTCAGGGCCGTCCACTAGACCTATAGCAGATGCTCTCTTCTCTTTTCCAAAGGGGAAGAGAAAGGGAATAAGGGAGGGAGACTTATGGACTAGAAAACTAAAATAGCTTTAGTGAAAATAATAATAAAAGATGGAATATATACAAATATATACATACCCAGTATGGAACCCAACCCCTCCTGGTGGCAATTACATCACCATCACCACTGATGCTGTGAAGAAGGCACTGGGAAAGTCCCAGATTGGACTAAGCAGCAGACAGGAACTGGATTCTGGAGCTGGATTCTGGAACTGAATTCAGGAAAACATGAATGGATATCAAAGGCAGAATGGATGGAGTCCTCCTCAGATACCGACCATTGAAGAAGAGAGCTTGACCTTTGTGATCCCTCAGCTTTATACTGAATATGACATACGTGGTCTGAAATACCTCACTGGTCAGTTTATGGTCACCTGTCCTGGCCACTCCTCCCTGCAGGTGTAAGCTTTTGCTTTCTGCATCACCAACGTGGTATGCAAGATGTAGCAGTGGCCTTTGTCTGCATTCCCATCCCTGGTAGTAACTCTAAACATCAGGTGTTATCACTGCTGGAAGCAGACACTGCCTGCAAAAATCTGCCGTTAACTTCAGAAAGTGCAGTTAGTGAGAGGAGACTGAGCTGAGAAGTAAAATCATTGAACAGAATTAGTTCTAACTCAAACCAGGACACTAGTCCATAGCTGGACAGATTTCCCGGAGTTTTTCTACTCGCACATTATTCAGAACCAGGTATAGGGGAGCATCTGTTCCTAAACGAGTCGTGTTTTGGAAAGAGGCCATGTTGCTCCTGGGCAGTCTTGGGTGTATTACAGCACTGGTTTTGGCTAAAGAGGAACAGAGCACTCTTGCTGCAGAGCAAGAGTGGAAACTCAAAGATGAATTCAGAAATAGCTGCTCTTCAGTATTCCCATGTAAAGCCAAGCTCTCTCTGCTCTTCCAGTGAGCTCTGTGGATGTGCTGCAGGGCTTGGCTTGGGGCTTCACAGTTTATGTTACTTAGTGGTTGTATGAATGGTGACTCCAGAAACATTTAGCTTGGCAGGTAAACTGAACAAGCTTTGTTTAAATAACCAAACAGCTACAGGAAGCTATTTGATGTTTGGTATTGTCAACAAGTGATGTAGAAAATACATTTTCAGCACAATCTTTGTAAGTTTCTTACTGCTTCAAAGTATACGTTCAGAGATCAGAGTTTGAGAATGTTAAATGTGCAGGAGTACAAGTGCTTGTATGTTAGATGCTGCAGTTTAGTTTGGGCAGGCAGGTATTTGCTGGCTTGGTAACATAAGCAGTAACTGGGCCTTGCAGAAAACATGCATCTCTCTGCTTCTGAGAGGCTTCAACCCTTTTACCAAATACAAAAAAAAATAGTGAAGATATTGGTTTGATATTATGGATTTCATCAGCACCTGGAAGAGGAATGCAGTTCATAATTTAAAACCTCTCCAATCTCCCTTCCAGCACAGACCAGTTGGTGTTGCTGCAAGAGACTGTCTTCACTGTGTGTCTAGACAAGTCCTGTAAACCATCTTGTGTTTCAAAATGGAAAAATACAAGAAGTAATTTTGAGCGGTATTCACTCTACCTAATTTTCATTCCTTCTGGACAGGCTGTGATGCCTTTGCAGATGCTGAGGACTCCTGGGGCTATTGGAAAGCAGCTTCTTAACCTCCCCAAAGATGCTTGCTCCAGCCCCATGCAGCAATGGTCAGACTCTGCAGGCTTCATTTGTGCCCAAAAGGCCAAGAGTATTTATGGGACTTTTTTTTTTTTTTTCAGCAAATGGCAGTATTTCAAGTACATTAATTTGCATTGCTCTTTGCTTCTTTGGGTTTGCAAGTTACTAAGACTTAGGAAGCCTTCTTGTTTGTTGTTCCCTCTTTCACACAACTTTTTACTGAAGGCCCAAGCACTTCTTAGGCAGAGTGTTAGATTCAACATTCTTTTTAAATTAAATGTACTGGAGTGATCTAATAAGATGCTCACTGGTTGACCACAGGAATGGGAACCATAATAGTCTGCAATCTAGTTTAATGTTGATTCACTCTTTGACCTTAGTCAAACAGCTTAGTTGCTGCAAAACAGGGATGATAATTCCTTTGAAATGTTGACAGAAAATTGAATAAATAAGCAAGTTTTACACTCTGTGGGTCAGGCAGTCTTATTTTCAAAGGGCCTTCAGAGCTTCCATTCTTTCAAATGACTTTGGATGACTCAAGGGATGTAGCACAGGCTTCTGGATCACAGAGGACTTACCAAGTTTTCCAATACTGACCCCCCCAATACCTCAGCTTTCTGTTACGTGTGTGAGGTTTTTTGCAGGATAGAGGGAAGGATTCGTGCCTTGCCTGCCATGGCCATGCCATTTACCATTTTACACCTTGTGCCATGTAGACACTAGATGGATGTACGTCTTATTACCCTTCCTGTAGAAATGTGTCACTCAATTCCATGCTGGTTTTAGGTGCCTTTATACTAAATAATGCCATTAATGAACTCAGCTCCGTAGTGTGAAGTGCAGCAGTGGCTTCATTTGGTGAGTTTGCCTCTCTGTCTTTGCCTGAAATTTCCTGTGAAGCCCAGAGTGGTCCACTTACTGCTTAACATCCTGGTGACAAAATACCTTGTGACAGCAGAGCAACCTTTCCGGTTATTAATTTCTCAGTTGTGTTTTTTAAACTTTGAAGTACTGTTTATTTGAACACATTGTATTTTTTTCAGGCCACGCTTTTATTTGGTGGAAATAGCATTAACATGTATTAAAGTCAGAAAGGCCTGAAGAAATGATTAAAAGTTATATGTAAATAATTTCCTAAATTTTGAACTCTACAAGTCTGATGTGACTTAAATGGACTTTCAGAGTGCAAAATGAAACTAAATGTGGCATTTACCCAAAAGTTTACAGAGGTGTTAGTTATTCCACTTGGCTATATTTAGGAGTCCAGGAAAAAAAAAAAAGCCCAAAAAGCCCAAAATATTCTTGAAAAAAAAAAAAAGAGGAACAGTTTCAGCTACAAAACTGATGTCTACAGAAAAAAAACCCCAACAGCTGCTAAATGTTACAAAATCATAATAATTGTGACAGAGTTACATCCTGATCCTTGTTTAAGACATCTTTGCTTGTGTGAAGGCCTCTTGATTTAAACAGGTCTCCGCAGCAGCAGCAGGGGTTCATGGTAGAGGATCCTGGTAAAATTAGACTGCTCATGTAAATCAAGGCTTAGTTTTGCATTCCAAAGGGTGAAACAGTTCTATGAAGGGAGTGTGGTGCAAGACATGTGAAGAAATCTGTATACAGGGATTCTGTGCTGGTGAAGTCTCAACTTGGTGCTGTGCCCCACTTTGAACAAAAGAGTAGTCGACCAGTATGAGCAGGAGTCCAGAGCAAATAGAAAGTCAGAGGAAACGCTGCTTGTTTAGCCTGTGAAAGCATGCAGAAGGCTAAGGGATGGCAGCTGCAGAGCCCAAAGGGGGTAGGACAAGAGGAGAAGTGTCAAAAATTATGTAGGCATAGTTGAGGGACCACATCTAGCTTAATGAAACCTTACTTAGTGAAGATGAGAGAACAATTAACATAGGTAAGTGGACATAATTAGTCCCTCTCCAGCAAATAAAGTAGGTAAAGTAACTTAAGCTGGTATTTTGCACTTTGCCTTATGAAGTGATGTAACTTTTACCAACCTTTGAAATAGTGATCGTGAATGAGCCGTTGCTTCTCCAGGGCTTTGATCAGCTGTTCCCATTTTCTGGTCTGGAAACTCATTTTTGTCATTCATCCCTGAGCTTTCCTTCATGTGTTTAAAACCAAAGTTACAGTCATTTTACTGAGATACTGTCTAGGTCAAAAATTCACTGTGATAGATGCTACTTAAGTATATGGGGAGGCAGTTGCCTGCTTTTGCAAGTCTGTGGTTTAATTGTTTCCCTGCTACAGTACAATTCATTAGGGCTGTGACTTTTCATCATGGCACTTTAACCCTAGCATAAATGCAGCTTTATCATCAAATGGATGGTTTTTTGCTGCAAGAAAGTGCTAGAAAGCATATTGATGCAAGCTTCCTTCTTTAATCCCCACCCTCCCCCAGGATAAATGGCATTTGCAGTGCCCGAGCTCACCTGCGCGATTAAGCTGCCACAGTTACGCCGGTCAGCTATTCCTAGTGCTGATCTGGCCTCAGCCTGAGCTGCTGTCAATACAAGCTGCACTGCAGGTTGTAGGGGACTTGCTTGGATAGGAGCATCAGTGGGCCCGGGCCGGGCACAGACACCATATTGCTAGGAAAGGGAGGGAGTTCGTTTCACAGGGCTGGTCTCGACGTCCTCTGCCTCTGCCAAAGGGATGGCCTGCGAGCAACTGTGTTACAGCCTGGCTTGGCATCATCTCGTCTTTTCTCCTCTAAGAATTTTGCTGCTATCCAGTGGTGATTACTCAATGGGCAGAACACCCCCTTTGCCTTTCTCTCAGGCAGGTAGAAAGTCATTTTATACCCAAGTATCCCCTTTTGCCCGTTCTCCTTCCCACCTCTGGCCCCGTGCCAAGAGCAGGTCCATGGCAGTGGTCAGAGGCATCCCTAATGAGGTCCCTAGCTGCTCGCCGGCCTGATTTGGTTGTAGTTTTTAATAAAGCGAGCTTATTTTGTTAGCAGCTTTACTTTCCAAGTCTTTTCCCCCTTCCAGCCCCCCTAGGTACAGCTCTACTGGATCAGTTACCATCTGCTCCAGTGTTTGCATTTAGCCTGCAGGGCCTCTGATCTCAAAAATATTTCCTGTAAATGGGATCTCTCATGCCAGGCCTGTCACACAATAGATATATAATTGGATAAAACCTAAACTGAAAACAACAAACAGAAGAGAACTACATGTTGGGCCATACACAGCTCGTGAGGCTGTCCAAAATTGTTTATATCCGTAGCTGCTCTTGTATATCTTTTTTATTCCCCTTTGCTGTTTAAAAAAATCAAATTAAAGTAATAACTGAATTCCACAGTGCATTTTTTCCCCATTTAATGTATAACCTGAGCAGCTTGCAGTATACAAGTCGAAGAGCATTAACACCATAACAAATACATTTGCTGCATTTTAAATCTTGATCCTGATCTTAGATACCAGGAGCTCGTGTGGAGGTTACAAATATTTCTCCTCCTCTGTGAGCTGGCCACAGGCAGCATTTCTTTTTCAACAGCAGGTAGGACAATGCACAGCCCAGGAGCCAATGCCCTGGTCGACAAGAGCAAGGGTAAACATGGGAAATGATCATCACTGATCATCAAATGATCAAATGGCATCACTGATTCTTGCAAACAAAAAAGAAATGCAAAATGTCTTTAAATCCTGTAAACCTAGTCTGAAGGCTTTCTGAGCAGGGATACAGTTTTGTGTAAGACTCGTGCTGCCTTCTGGGACAGCTTACCTTTGGGACCTGCCAGCCTTTCTGCAAGAAGGAGGAGGTGATGAAAAACATCCTGATGTGATGAATCCACATCTAAACATAAAAAAACCACAATAAACAACAAACAAGCTGATTAAATAAATCAGAAATCAATCTCTGTGATTTTCCCCTTGCTTATACTGTGAATTTTCTTTATCGTCGCTGCAAAAGCAGTGTGAGTCATGTCCATGTCATTATTCTAGTAGTAGTGAGCTTACAAATACATTTTGGTTGTTGGAGGGACTGTAAATGCTGTACACTAGCCATAGCTTGTAAAGGCTGCCCAGAAGTGAACTGAAGAACATCAAACAGGAATTTAATTCAGCTTCAGTCAAGACCAGTAATTGGCTTTTATACTTAAAAAAAAAATAAAAAAAAAATCCCCAACCAAAAGCTGTTCATCTCTCGCTGGATGATAAAAAAAAAAAAAAAGCCCAGAGTTTGGATTTGATTGCCCTTCCTTGAAGTAATAACAGTAATCCTAATAGGAGGGCTGATCTGTAATTTTTTCCCAACACAGTGCCGCTATGTTACACTAACTTTGGCTTATTTCTGATAAATGTAGTCTAAAGCACCAGAAAGATAAACCTTCAACTGTTATTCCAGTATAAAAGGATTGCATTTTATCAATACAGCTTATCCTAGCATTCTGCCTTTTCTCTTGCATCCTTTTTTATGAACCTGGAAAATATGCTTTTTATCATTGTCTTTTTTTCTGTTTTTGGACAATAGCCAGCAATTTCTAAATCAAGTATAAAATCCTAGTGCCGTTTTTGTCAATTGGCTGTTTTATTCATTGCCACAATGCCAACATTTCATCAGTAATAGTTAAATATAGGTCCATAAATACACCCTTCTATAGCAGCTTCCATTTGCCTTGGACTTGAACTGTTGGTTTAGTGGTTCAGAAAAAAGTTGGGTTAAAGAAACAAATAAACCAAGCCAAAAGCAATCAAAAATACATACAAGTTCATAGTGAGCACTGGATTCTTTGTCTAGAAGATTAACAGTTCCTCATGAGGGCTGTAATAGGATTGAGCCTTCCCCATGGTAATTGAAAGACATGTGCTCCAAAAGAGTTTCACTGAATAATTTACAGTATCATTGGATGCTTTGCCTTTGCTTTCCTTCTTGGTTTCTTTCAAGACTTCAGGGAAGATCTGATTCATAGAATCATAGAATAGCTAGAGTTGGAAGGGATCTTAAAGATCATTAGTTCCAACCCCCCTGCCATGGGTAGGGACACCTCCCACTAGAGCAGGTTGCTCAGAGTCTCATCCAGCTTGGTCTTAAAACACTTTCAGGGCTGAGGCATCCACAACTTCTCTGGGCAACCCATGCCAGTGTGTCACCACCCTCATAGTAAAGAACTTCTTCCTAATGTCCAATCTAAATCTACCATGCTCTAGTTTTAAAACCATTGCCCCTTGTCCTATCACCACATGCCCTTATAAAAAGTCCCTCTCCAGCTTTCCTGTAGGATCATGTTGCTCGTCCTCCTTATTTTTATCCTCTAAACATTTTATCTCTTTTGTATGCAACTTTTTATCCTTAAAAAAAAAAAAAAATCTAAGTTGCATAACAGTTGGAGATTTTAAAACACAAATATCCACCTCTTTCATGTTACTACTTCAGTACTTTCACATGCTGTATTCTTACATTTAATGCTATATAGTAAAATACATAATTGTTTTAATCCAAAGAGATCCACAACATGTATTTCTGTTACATCTGGAACGCTGTCATTCTTTCTCCAGCAGAACACACTATAAGCTTTGATTTCCCAGGCACTTCCTAGGAATGAATTTAGCTGTCAGTGTGGTCGTGTGTGGTTGTAACATGCCATCTCCTTTTTCCTGTAGTTGTCATCTTTTCCTTACCTTTGTTCAGGTGTTTAGGCTCCTTTCCTTTTGGTGGAACTTTGAAAGCCTTCAGACTGAAGGCAAAGTCACTCTCTAGGTAAGTGTTAACTGCTGGCCTGGAGATGGCTGCTGCTACCCGTTTAGAGTAAAGAAAGCAGTTGTATTATGTTGGAGAAGCTGGTTCTGTGCATGGGTTAGGCATGCTCTACTGGTTTGGCTCCATAGGTAACAGGTCCTGCCTGCTTAGGTTGGGCAGCTTCAAAAAGTAACACTGTGGTAACCCAGCAAGTTCTGCTGGCTCTAAGGCTGTGCTGTCCCAAGCTCTGGGTCTCTCTGTGGATCTTACAGAGACCCTTGGAGCCTTTGTCCTGCTTAAATGCCAGCAATTGCTATTTCTGGATCTGGCTGTGAGTTGATGTGCCTGGAGTCAGGCAGGGAACAGAGAATCAAACCCAGATACATGTAATCTTTGTCCAGTTGGCTGAATAACAGGATGAAACTCCCTCTATATGCCCCTATGAGACATCAAGAAAAGAACCAGAAAGTCCCCAGGCATCTTGTTCCTTTAATTCTTGGGTTTTTTTCTATGACAAGTTTTGCTCTCATATTGATTGAAATGAATGGGATTAGACAGGGCACACCAGTTATGATTTAATTTTTCACTTTGAATGTCCTGTCAACATCTCTGAATCTATTGCCAGGATTTCTTATAAAGCATCTTGGTATGTTAGATAATGCATTTAAATCTACTTAGAAAGCCTCTCTCTCAAGAGGAAATGGAGCCCTCGTTAACATTCCTTAATGGCTTGCTTAGAGGGGAAAAAAGGGCTCTACTTGCCATGTTGGCTGACAAAGGGAGTTGCATTCTTACTCCACATAGTTTACTAATTTGTAATCTTTCACTCTAACTACCTTGTTTCCATCTTCTATCGATTTGGTCATTTTTGTTATCTTCTTTGGCTAATAATGTGGTGTGGACTAATAATGTGGTGTAGCACTGCAATTTTTATGGCCACAAATAAGCAAGCAGAAGTTGCAGACTAATTTTGGTCGTTGGACATACCCAAACAGAAATTTCCCACCTGCCATGCGATGTTCCCCTAAGCCCCTGGGAAGCAGTCCCCTATGTGGCTGGTGACATTGTCCAGGTGTGACCCAGTGTGCTGCTATAGCCTGTGTGATGGGGAGGGAACAGGTGATGTGTCATTGACTTCTTTCATCTCAAGATTGGGCTCCTGGCTTATTGCAGTCCTGTAAATTATGCCTTTGCTTTCTATACATTAACCACCATATTAACAGCGAAGTCCAGAAATAAAAGGGCATAAATAGTTGCATTTGAAAGCTGTATCATTGTAGATGTTTAAGTGGGGATTTTATCCTTTAGATCAGAAATACCACTTATCCTTCTGGTTATTTTCACTACCCTTCTAACTTGGAGATAAATATCCCGTAATGTTTTTTTTATGTGTTTTATTTCTTTTTCCACAATGATCAGATCAGTTCTGACTGAAAACTAAGCCAATTATCAAGAACAATAAATAAAAATGAAGTGTAGTGTGTGTTGCTCCTTCTGCACTGGAAGAAAGAACAGTAAGTTGAGACAAAACAAATTTGGTTGCCAAGTCCAAGTACCAAAGGCAGCAAGGAGAACTTAGGCCCCATCCTAATTAAAGAGATCTAAACACAATGAAAACATACTGTACTGATGTCATATGTTAAAATATTTATAATTGCACAAAAAGGAATTGCAGCCTGTTGAAAACAGTTACAGAGCTCACCATTTCTGTGAGCTGGAGAGAAGAGCAACTAAAAAGGACTGGTTTTGCTCAACTGTGAAAGTTTTACTCTTGAAGTTTCTCCTGTGAGGTCTGACATTACCTTGCCACTTTGTCTTACCGCTCGCTAAGATAAAAGAAAAAGCACTATTGACATATCTGAAGGCAGGAGACTTATCTGTCAGGAATTGCCATTTCCCCCAGGCATTGCACGGTGATCAACTCTGCTGGAATGGTTTCAGCTGCTGGGAAGCTGTTTGCTACACAAGGGCTCTTCGGATCAATCTGGTGCGCTGTGTGAGGGCCATGGGCTCCTGAAAAGAGAGGGGGTGGCAACTGAGAGCAAGGCAGGCACTTTCCTCAGATACATCCTCCAGGCTTGAGATTTGGTTTGGCAAAAATGAATACTTTGGCCTGCGTGCTGCAGGGGAATAGTGGGGGGAAACTGATGTGCTGGAAATCAATGGTCCCATTCAGCAAAACCAGACAGGCAATCGGAAGATCCACAGCTGTATACGTGGAGATCTTGAAGATGCTGGAAAGAAAGGCTGAACCAGTTTTCCATAGCTGTGTGTAGGGGACTGTGGGCAGAAGGCATGGGTGGCTTGTGCTGCTCTAGAGTCCTCTGAACATGAATATGCCTGTGTATGTTGTATGAACAAGATTCCTCGTGTACATCCCCACAGAACCTTACTGAAGATGTGCTCATTTAAATACTTCCAGTAGTATAAAAATAGGGTTTTGACTGCACATCGTGTATTCACTGGAGTAGGAACTTTTCGAATGTGGCTTAATTTAATATCTTCCTTGTTTGTGTTTATGTTTCTCAGTATTGATTTTCATGTTTTTCTTCCTCAAGAGTTGGGGAGATCCTTTTGTAAGGAAGTTAAAGTAATAGAAGCACTTTTCTAGGTTTCTCTAATATTAAAGAACTCGATGGCAATGTGCAGGCATACTGAGGTGTCTTGTTAACCTATTGGAGAAGAACATTTATTATTACTTTTTTCATTAGGAATTTATGTAGCACCAGAAAGGTGATTGGAATTTGACCTATCTAAAGCATCATTTTAGGGAAATAAGAGTATCTCTGTTTTGCTAGTTAACGTCTACCTTTGATATTGAATATGAGATGACAAACCAACTCATAAATCATACAACAGAGCAAAAATGGGAATACTTCTCTGAAATTATTAATGAGCCAAGAAATGCTATTATATTTCTGTACAGCTTTGCTATAATTGGTAAAATTGACACTTTGTCAGAAAGAGATTGATAGCTCTGCAGAGGTTCAGGAAAGCAAAAGCAGTTTAGTGGAGGAGTGCTAAAAAGATATGTATGAGGAAAGATGCCTGTGTTTTTTCTACGTGGCTGTGGTTCACAGTGGGAAGATGAAGACAATCCTGTGCTTGTCTTGCTTTACCCACCAAGGGCAGCTCGGAGGTTAAGCCAGTTCCAGTCCAAAATCTATATATGTGAGTGAGTGTGAGGCTGTCCCCAAGGTAGTTGCTGGGAAGCTGGCATCAGTGGCTGCAGTGAGGTGCCACACCAATGTGGCTGCGTGGCTTTCCAGTGGCATGGAGGCAGTTGAGCTCATGGGCGGCCAGAGTGATTGATTCTTGATAAGCAGGACTGTTGTAATGAGGACTGATGGCAAGAGCTCGGTGGGGGCAGAATGCCACTAAAAAACCAAAAATCAGCTTAAGTGCCAAGGTAATCCTCCCATAGGTTAGGAGCTTTTAGGGTTTGTAGTTCTCTCCTGAGGGAGGTAAAAGGTGGCAAACCATTTGCAGAAAATGAGTTGTGATAGCTCTCATAAAGCCAGATAAAAGTGGTACCCAGGTGAAAAACTTTCAGAAGCAGAGGGGGGGATGGCTGACCACTTTGGCCTCCAAAGCATGCCGTCTCCACCCCTCAGGTTAGTGGTTCCCCACCTGTTATATGGACATGGCAACATTACCTCAGTCTGCACAGCGTAGCTCTGATGCTCAGAAGCAGCCGCCGGCTTTGGGAATACTTGATGGCTTTTGTCTTATTCTCTTGATACTGCTGGCAGTAACAGTGCACAGCCAGAGCCCTGCAATGACTTGTTTCTCAGTGCTTCCTGACCCAGGTTTTCCAGCCATGCTACTAACAGGATGTTGCTGGTGTTTGCTTTCCAAGAGGCCAGCTCACCGCCCATGCACAGCTTCTTCCTAGAGCAATGCCTTACCCATTGAAATCAGTTTGCCCTTCTCCAGCAGAAGTCTCTGGCTCTATTCTCTATTTGCTCCTACAACTCAATTAGTTTAATGGAAACGCGATGTCGAAATGCCCCAGGCTTCAGTGATTTGTCCAGTGTCACTCAGAAAGCTTTGGCCTCCTAAAATCTGCATGCCCTCTGGCAATGGGGTATTTCTCCTCCTTACCTTAAGAGACAGGGCTAGTGGAATTACGAGGTTTTCAAGGGACATTGAAAAAATCACCTCTTTATTTAACTTTTTAACAACTTAATCAGCAACCTATTATTCTTAGGAAGTTTAGATATGGATCTACTTTTTTTTTTGGCTTTTGGTTGTCCTTAATTCATCTTGACATATGGACTCCTGCATTCGCTGCTTTTACACAAAGCTTCAGCCTTGGCAAGATAAGTCTAGACTAACTAGCAGAGAAGAAACATATTTATATGATTTGTTTAATAGAGTATGGATGTATTCCTACAATTTAGTGTTTAGGAGTTGAAGCTTACTATGAACATAATTTGACTACAGGGAAAAAACCCTCACTTAGTTTCAAGTACAGCAGATAAGACCTGCCTAGCTGACGGATTACAGAGCAGGTTTTAAAGTGAACATGAAAAGAATGCCAAATTCAGCTTTCCTGGCAATAGTTGCTGTACAAAGAAGCTGGCTTAGAGCAACTAGAATAAAAAGTCAAGCACTAACAGAAAAATGCTAATTATTGGTTTCTCTAATCATGCAAAATGAATGTTTTATGACATTTTAATATGATGCTTTTAGCCTTTTTGTCAGTGTCAGCATCCTTTAAGCAGCTCAGTGATGCCGTAATTATGTGCTCTAGGCAATGAACTGCATTGTGTCTTACCTGACTGATTCAAGCTGAGCTGAATATGATATTCAGATGCAATACTGTGCAAAACATGACTCATTGGGAGGCAGAAACAAGGACACCAAAACAGAAACCCCTACCACTTGCTGTAAGCTTTTGGAACAGGATTTCTTACAGAAACCAAGGCTTGGAAACTAGAGAAGAGTTTACATCTGAGGTGTCTCAATGTGATAAGATATCTGAAGCTGTATCTCTCAATATAGCTTCTTCAAAATATATGGGCTAGCCACAATGTCTGTTTATAAATGTAGACATCTACAAAGTTCAGGAGCATTTGGATCTCAGCTTTGGGGCCAACCCTGGCCCTTCAGTGAGATTAAAACCTTTTACACATGTATTAAATTAAATCTAGCTGCCATCAGCCCCTAACCATCTTTTATTTTGAGACGGTTGATTATAGATTGATATTGGAAAGGGGAACACTCATCTACCCTTTCCTTATAGCATAAAATTTTCCTAAGGTCGACATTAATTCTATATTGGTGCCTGATTTAGATGGTAAGATTGGCTTAATTACAAGCTGACTTAGGTGCACTACTATTGAAATTAAAACTGCAGTTTAATTTCCCTTTTAATCTGTTTCTTCATGAGAGAGAATAATTATTTCTTGGCAATGCCCTGTAGGAGGAGAAGGCTGCTGCTTCTATTTCAGCATTGCACCTCAGAGGTATACCACAGGATTTGGACTTAATGCATCTCTGTGAAGTTACTAGTTTCCTATATTTATTAAGGTATATAATTTTTAAATAATATGGGAACGTAAGAGGAAAATATTCTCATCTCAAGTGGACGGTGCAGACGACTGTTTTCCACTCTGCCCCCAGCAGGGTGTGGAACAGTTGGCATGTCTCTCCAGAGACTAACGTGCTGTTTCTAGCTCCATGATGTCTTTGTAAGCCTCAAGCATTACTCTGTAAGTGCACTCCAGGAATTAAATTAATTTACAAACTGAGGAATATGCTGTTTCTCCTTACAGCTCTCAGATAGGACTGCTACTGTATGGTTGCGAGCATCCAGTGCCATCAGGACTAACTGGCATCTTCCCAGGGCAGTCAGCACATTGGCCAGGGCAAAGGCAGCTTTGCAGCCTGCACCCCTGTCTGCCCATGGCATTTCAGGTCCCAGTAAGGTTAGGTCACTAGAGGGGTTATTAGGAGATAGTTCAGACCTTTAACCCTGCCATGCACATTTCTTGATAGACCAGATTGGTTCATCTAAATCGTGTCCATCCATGCTTAAAATCAAATAATTTTCACCTATCTCCCTGGAATATGACAGCATCTGAGATCTAGCTTGTATTTTCCTACATGGAAAACGCAGCCAGTGTCTGTCTTTGAATCAGTTCAAGCTCTGACTCCAAATACACACTAGCAGGCCTTAACCAGCTAATGAGAGCAATCCAAAATGGACCATGGTTTTTTGTCCATATCAGTAATAGCCACGTTCACTGTAGTCAGTGCAAGAGCTCAGTTATTCCAGCTTTCTCTCCCCTTTGCCCAGGTTCCCTCCTTCCAGAGTGGATGTTCAGGTATGCTGCTGCAGTGCATCATCCCTGATGGCCCTGGCATCCTTGTCCGCCTTCCTGCATTGAATTGCATCTACATATGCATTTAGTACCCACCCTTGTTAGCACTGAAATAAAACACAACTTTGCTCCTGCTTTTAAATGGAGCAAGATTCATCTTTGCAGTGAGACCATGATAAGACCTGGTCTTGAAAGCTCTATGGAGGGTCTGCATGTAGGAGTAATTGGGAAGTAGGAAGTATAGTACTTCATACTGTATTATTCTATCAAAATAAGATTTTTTGAGATTGAGACCTTATGTTTCTATGTGCTGGGTACCTTTACTCCCATTGACATCCTCCACTGGCAGAATCAGCCCCATTTGGGTCTGTCCTCCTACTGCTTGTCATCATGCAGCCAGCCCAGCAGCTTGTGTAAGCAGTTGTACCCAGTGCATCCAAAGTTTGTTTTTCTATTTCTATGTTTGTTGCTAAGGAGCTGCGGTGTACCTTGCCTTGTGTCCCTTCCAGTGAAACGCCACTTAGAGACAGGTTGTGTGTTAGAAACAAACACCTACATGGAGAGGAAGGGCACTGGCCCTGCTGCACACCAGTGTTAGAAACCCAGTGGTCAAACGTCAGCATTTGAGTTAGAAAAGCTATTTTTAAACAGCTTCAAAGCATAATTCATATAATGGTGAAGGCTTTTTGATCTTTGTCATCATGGACCTAAAGGTGAAGGGCTTTTGTTTTTTGGGTAGTTTCTTAAATCCCTCAGGATAAGGTAACTATAACAATAAATGTGCAGATGTGCGGGAGTAAATGCAGCTGTAACTGAATCCAGATGCTGTTCCGTATGTAGGAACCTTGAAGGGAATGTTCCAATAAAATTCACATAATAAAAATCTGACCCTTTGGTTTTTTTCTTTGCTTAAACATGGATTCACATGTCTAGAATTCCTGTGGAGTGTGATGTGGATTGAAATCAACGCCGTACAAAACAGGGCAGGGAGAAAGATTTTTAGAAGGTGTAGGGTACTGGAAGGAAATTATCTATGGAGACATGCAAATTTAAATAGAAAAACACTCCCCCAGTTAAAGAGTTTAGCAAAACAGATATCTAAGTGATGCAATCACTCTAGTAGGATGAACTAGCTGGTCTAGTAATGAAGTGTCTCAAACTTTCTGAAAGTGGGACTCTCTTTTGGCTCACCTGTTTCCATGCCACCCAGAAAGCCACACAGAAGTGGCTTGGCTCCTGAGCAAGACAAGAGCAGAGTAAGGGTGAGCTGTAGTCAATGGCTGGAGTTGTCCATGCCTCCCCTGAGCCTGGAGAACAGAGCTGCTGCTGGCAACTAAGGGAGACGAGTGGTACCCTGCTGAAGGTAAAGGCTCGCTGTTTGTAGCTGTTCACTGTTCATTCTGCTCTGAAAAAGAAGTTTCTTGTGGTTGCTACTGCCCTCCGACACTTGCTGTCCTCTCAGCTTCCTTTGAGTTGCCCCAGCTCATGACCAACAGTCTGAGCAGCTCTCTTTTTTCTAGGAGAAAGGAAAGAGTGGAGAGGCGGGATAAGCCACCCACTCCTTGTTTTCCTGTAGTTCAGATAGCTCTGTGCTGAATTAATTTGTTACCAGACAACTGAGATTGCACCATAGTGTATTTTGCTCTTGCCCCATGCATGCTACTAGCAGGCAGTACCAGACATTTCAGCATGGCCAAAAGTGCCTTCCATCTGCCCCCAAGCAGCTGAAATTCTCTTTGGGCACAATTAAAAAAAAAATTAAAAAAACTTGTTTAATGCACACAAAAAAGTGTGCGTTAAAGCCCTGTTTGCCCTCATGCTTGAGTTCTTCTTTGCTGGGATGTAGCAGTAACAGTGTGGTGGTGTCCCAGCAGGACATCTGTAGTGCATTGCTTCTTCGTTCACATGATGTCCTTCCCCATGCCCCCCACACCCAACTCCATCCTGCACCAGGGAGGACAGCACCCTTGTGTCATGAAACATCCTTGGCTGTTTCTAATCAGCCTAGTCTGTCATTACTTGGTAAGTGTGGGCTCGTTAAGGCGCTGGTGGTTGTGAATTGTCTACAAGACGCAGCATCAGTTGAGCAGGCAGAACTTGGACTGTTTGCTGAGATGCTGGGTACCCGTATAAGGCTCTTCTATGAGGCTGTCTCTGACAAAACACTATTTAATTAGTCCAAACTCCATCAAGCATCAGCTTGCATAATCATTTCTCAGAGAAGTGTCTCATGAAAAAACAGTGAGGTGCTTTGGCACTGACCTTGTCTTTTTGTAGGTTTTCTGGGGGAGGTGTACATGTTTCCACTCCATATAGCTGTTTAGTAATCACTAGTGTTATGTTCAGTTTTGAGGAATAATTTTTGGGCTTACCTAGGCCCTGTTTTATAGTTGTCCTTAGTGGGAGATACCAGGAACTGAGAGAAATAGGGTTGTTACTGATTTGTTTTTAATTGTTTGGTCTTCTACCCATTTCAATATTTAGTTGGTTTGCTGCTTGCAGGGGGAAATCCCAGTTCTTGTCCAAACGTACTTTGGAAGTATCTGTACGTAGATTATCTCTCCGGTGTCCTAACTGTAAATAGATGTATCTCTGTGTACCTGGAAAAACTTTGCTGAAAGACCTTTTCATGTGGCAGACTGCCAGTTATTTTCTTCCTTTCTTTGGAAGATGTATGCAGCAATTACTGCTACATCATAAAGCTCCTCTGCTTCTTTTTTTCCTGTCGTGTACTCTTGATGCCACCCACTACCCTGTGACGGGGAAATGTGTATGCTTGGTGGAAACAAGACACAGCAAAGAGCTGGGATGTTCAAAATCACATGCCTCCCCAGCACATTCTCCTTGAGCACGCCCGGGTGATGTTCTGCTGCACTGAATGTTCTTTGCACTGTGGTGCCTTTCCTTAGCTGCTGGGTGCTGCAGCAGAGGATGCTCTAAAACTCAGCATTCAGGGATGCTCTGGAAGTTTTTCCCTCTCTGCTCTTCACCCAGGACAGGAATGCAGGTCTTTCTGTTGTGTGTTTTGATTGTAGACTGTCTCGCTTTTAGGAAATCTGGACTCATTTATTTCTCTACATACAGCCCAATTATGCCATTGAAAATGTGTGAAAGTGTGCTAGGTAGAAATGTTGATGCTTTGTTAGGCAGTGCCAGCTCTTATCTGGCATGGGCTGGCACATGCCCACAGCCAGGCTCTGTTTCCCCTGCACCTACCAGACAAAGGCATCAGTTCAGCTGCCTCCTGATGTGTGGACATGGCTTTTATGGACCTAACGAGGCCCAGGAACCAAGAATGATTCAAATCCCGTGGTTCAATGTCTGGCAGGCAAGGGGTTAACTTGTTTTACATGCACTTTGCACAGATGAAAATGAGTATGGAAGCAGTAGTAGAGTGCCAAGGGTGGAGCAGTAGATGCAGTATGTACATCTTTCTTCTCTTATCTCACTGACCTTAGCATGTCTATAGCTTTATGCTGGGGGCAAATGGAGAGGACCTGCTTTTTTCAAGCCTAGGATTGTTTCAAAATTGCCTCCACTCCCAGCTCCCCCTAAGGTCTGCATTACTTAGGTCTGGGTTATTTGACAAATACCCCAGGGAAACCTGATAACCCCGTGTCTGTCTGCAGCCCGGGATGGGGACAGAACCACCCTCCTGTTAAGTGCACAGCATGTTGCTGGCAGCAAAGCTGAAGTTTCCACTCCCCACGTGGGTACAGGGAGACAGAAGGATGCAGTCCATCATCTCAAGGACCTTCAGGAAGCAGCTGCTCCCCTCAATGGCCGGTGACCAGACCACCAGAGGGTACAGTGTCAACAGGGCACAGGAGAGTGGGCTGCCCACGGGCGTTACCCCACGAGCTCCCTGCACCTCTGAGGTGGCCTCATGGGGTGCCACCACCACAGCCTGAGCAGTGAAGGGAAAAAAAAAATAAATAAATATATCCAGAGATCAGCTATACATATTCTTATACCCTCCTTGTGCTGTACTGAAAAAAAGGAAGCATTTTTGGGGTTTTTTTATTAAACAGAGGAAGATGAGGCTATTGAAATCTATTCAGTGCAAAAAGTATTTAGTAATAATGATATTCATTATGGTTTTATAGCCTTGGTGAGTGACACAGGGTGACAGGAAAGCATCATGTTTGCATCAGGATTTCCTTGCTAACTGACCTTGCTCTATTTGAGACAGAAAGAAACTGAATGCTGAGAGGGACAGGAGGAGAGATGGAAAAGGAAAAAGAGAGAGCATGAGGAAAAGAAACACAAAGAGAAAAGTAGTACCATGATGTGTACCAACAAAACTTCAGCAGTGTTTCCACAATGCTGTGTTTTAGCAATATAGAGCCAGACAGTTCAGGTTTTTTGTTTAGTGTTTGTAGCCACAAAAATGTGTATTATTTCCTTCTCATCCACAGTGTACTTGGAGTCATCCATCCAATACAGAATTTAATCCCAAATAATCTTGTCACCCAGAACAGGGGAAAATGCCTTCAATTTTCCCACCCTTGATTCACTTTTTACTTACTTACATATCTTAGTAGAACTTGCATTACAATATTCTGGAATTTCTAACCCTCTCCTTGCTGTTTTTTTAAGATGAATAACTTAATTAGCAGTGAACTACACTTACTGCCAATTTCTCTAACTGTTGTGGCAGAGTTCACAAACCTGGCATTGGAATGGACATACTGAGAGAGAATTAGTTCATTGTAAGGTGTAATGTAATGTAATTTATTTCCTAGATTTCAGTGCTTAAGCAGAGGAAGATTCAAGAGCTTCTGTATTTTTGTCAGCTATTTATATAGAGAACATAGTATAAGGTTAGAGGATGGTGGAAAGAAGTACATCTATATTCAGGCTCACCCATAACCACTGCCCTTAAACCTGGGGATGGAGTTGTTCCATTAATACTACCAGCAATGCAATAATTTGATGCTGTTGTCCATATAGCTCAACAGGGGCAGTTCCCAGAGCTTTGATCTTCTTCTGCTGGTATGCTGGTAGGCTCAAGAATATTAGTATCACATCAGGTGGCATTCAAGAGCTTTGCTTTGCAACTGAATGATGTAAGAGCTGAGTGCTTAAAGGGGGGAAACTGCACTTTGGGACTAGGGGAGAAGTCCTGCTGTGATCTCTGTGCATCCACTAAGTCCATTTCTGCAAAGAGGCTTTAAAAGATATTTTTTAGAGAATCAGATTTAAGAAAAAAAACCACCTCTGTTCCTTCTCCCTGTGAAGTCAAAGAACTAATGGTGTAGTATGCTATGATGGGAGCATGCTAAATACCTGCAACTTCATGAGCAGGTCATCATTTCCCAGCTGCTAACCGTAAAACCCTTACATTTTCTATGGCAAAGCAGTGTCATATGGTGCGGAATGCCCAGGTTTTCTGGTTTAGTCACTGTGTTTTTCATCATGTAGGCTTTAAAACACTTGAAGAAAAAACCCCAAACTATGCAGAATCTCCTTACAACCTATTGGTAGCAGTTTGGCATGAAACAGTGAGAAATTTTTACCCTGGGGATTACCCCTAAGAGTGAAATCAGTCATGAAAGAGACTGATCAGTTTGAATTTGAGGCACTCTATCTGTTGACTTGCTTTTATAAGTACCTTTTGATATCTCTAAGCTACTTGTCACTGTGGGAGTGGAGATGCTTTTTGTCTGTCTGTAGTTATGTTCAGATGGGCCTCTTGCATTTCACAGGCCTCTCAGGCTGCCACATACATTGGCAGCATTGCCAATTCCTGTGGGGCCGAGTCTCACCCTGACTGATATTCTTAAGGCCTCTGCTTCTGAAGCTGTTTGAAGAGAAGTTTCTCAGTTGTGGAGAAGTCCACTGAAAACTCAACACCAGTACAACCTTAAAGAGTCAAAAGCAGAGGCTACACAAACCCCTCAGAATTACATTTTTTTGTGAAACCAAATGGTTATTTTTAAGCTGGTGGCTTGGAAGGGATTTGGCTGTCATATGGGAATTCACTGGGGAATTTTCCTGGGAGGGGAAACTCTCTGTCATCTCTGACATCCTAAAGCAATTAATTCCTACATTTAATTCTGTACTGAGCTCCACCATCATCTTTGGGACTCGATGCCAAAAGTAGAGTAGGCCTCAGGCACAAGTTTCTATGGGCAGCAGAGATACTTGTCCAGCTGTAGCATCAAAGTGGGGTTGACCCAGGAGCTTTCTGTTGTTTCAGGCAACATATTCAAGAAGGAACCAATCTAGCAGATGAATGGAGAGGCAATGCAAATGTAAATTCAGTCCATCCTACAACATGTAAAAAGCTAGAACTACAAAAAAAGGCATGGTTGCTGCAAAGTTTAATTATTTAATGTGCCTGGTGAAGAAATTGATTCTTCAAGCATTTTCTGTTGAAATGTAATGGCTCTTTTGCTTGTTTTATGTTAGGAGAAATTGTGGAGATTATGAAAATTAAGAATTCATTGGTTTTGTAGTTACCGTCAAGAAGTACTAGATAAAATACTTACGTTATTAGCCTTGGACAGAATAATTATAGAGTTTATTAACTATTTAGTAGTTAGAGATGATTGTGCTTTTCTGCATAGATTTAAGGTATCTAAAAATTAGGCATCCAGCAGACAGATGCTTTCAGAAGGTGATTCATCTTGTCCTAAAATAAGTAGGGCAAAGCGAGATGATTCATCCAGGGGAAAAATTTACATGATTCTCTTTGTCTACACTTGCAGTTTTAAGACAACTCAAGCTAAGTGAAATGCATCCTACCCTACATTTCTTGACTTCTCTGAGCATCCTGATAGGCCAGGCAGGGGACTGACAGTGAGGGCTCAGCCAGTAGTCATTCATGGTCACCAATGCAGTGGTATTTACCCACAGCTACAAAATGGGCCTGATGGTATTTCCATACCTAGCAGATGACGGGTGGGTGACAGAATTCACAGGCCCTTAAAAAAGTATCTTTAGATCCTCGAGCTAAACAGATGATATAAAAACCAGAAAGGATTACTGTAACCCAGAAGACTATTAATCTAGATAAAGGCAATAAAAATAATGGTGGTATTTTTCATCTCTTTCTCCATTCTGGTAGAAAAGGGCTATTTCTTATTCCATCGCTGTGTTTAAGAATAATTAAAGCTATTCTGGCGAAGGGTGATATGATGCATATATTCAGAAGCAGGCTTTCAGTTTAATTTTTCCAGCTGGTGGGTGTGTTAGCCCATTTATTTGACGGTGACTGAAAAAAGTAATTTCTCTGTTCGTCATGAGATTTTGCTGCTGGTGTTTTTTAGGCATGAAATATATTTGGCTGTGTATATTTTAAATTCAAATACACTGCAGGATAGATTTATGTCCTTAAAAACTGTGCAGATCTAGCTATAATTCATTTCTTATAGAACTGGAAAATGGATCAAAACAAGAGTGCTAGACAACAAAATCTAGAGTCTTATCTGATGAGGCTGAAGTCCTTTGATTCTCACTCCTTGAACTGACATCAGTATCTCCCTTTATTTTATGATCATTTCACATTTTTATTTTAACGGGAATGTGAAGTTGATTTGTTTGTTTGATTTTAAATTTTTGGTGCTTCTTTAATATACTGATGTGGGATCACGGATAAGATACAGAAGGGATATAAATCAGGATGGTGCTGCTGAACCTACTGGGATCGTATCAGACCTTGCAAGTCCAGTAATTGGCTATTTTCAGAGATGGACCTGTGCCAGTGAAATGTTGCTAAAGGAAAGAAGCAGCAAGAGTTTTAAGGTCCAATAGCTCATAAATCACCAGGGATAAAAACACATGCAGTATCCCATGGGAACACTGGGATTATGCTGTTGCAACTGTGTCCAAACAATGTTCTAGCTCTATACTATCTGAGGATACTAACCTTATGTAAATGCAAGTATTTATTCATATATATATATAGCTAATAGTTATCTTAATTCAGATTTCAACATACTTTTGCTGTCCATTGTGTCAGGAACTACTAGACATAGCAACCCCCTCCTTAACACAGTCCAGAAATGCAGCATTCAGGTGGTACAAGGCAGGGGTTGCTAATCCAAGGAAATTTTAGCTAGTAGGCTGCTAAAATCATTTTGGATTTCAACAGCAGACAAAAGATGTGAGGATAGGATTCAAGGTGCTATTTATTATCGAATGTGACTGAAATACATTATTTTTTCAGACAAATCTCCTGCTTCCTATATGTGTTAGGTTTCCTGAAATAAAACTGAAGAAAGGGAGTGATTGTGGCAAGAATTTCTGAATCGATATGCAGACAGTTTCCTAGGTTTATTTAATTTTCACCAGCTGTTCCTGGATTACTACTGTTGTATTTTTCAGGTCCTAACAGAAGAGAATGGCATTTTCAGGTAAGAGGAAATCTTAATGTCCAGGTATTGCATAGTGTATAATATACAGGTGTGTATTTCCCCTAAGGCAAGATTCATATAGTCTCCATTTTGTGACAAGCAGAAAACCCCATTAATTCTCCCTCAGATTATTCTGATGGAGCATAGTTTTCTGGGTAATAGAGTTGTATATACATTATATACCTTTAAATGTGTGGGTGTTGCTCAGAAGCCTATTTCTTATTATTACTGCTTAGGTATTTTGCTCTATTATTAGCAAAAATACAATCTGGAAGGATGGTATGCTATTGTATGTTATGGTTTTCTTTCAAAAGTATCTTAAAATTGTTTGATATTCTGTAACTTTTTGAGGAACTGAGTTAGAGTTTTCTTACCTATTTGCAGCTGCAGAAATCCCATTTTGGCTACTTGCTGTTTGGGAAAAATTCCAATATGTCATCATCTTTGAAAAGCATGAAATGCTGGCTGAGGCCTGGAACTCATTGATTTCATAGATACCTTGTTCTTGAAGAATTTTTCCCATAAACATGAAGTTACATCACACTTTGTGTTTTTCCATCCTCCTCCATCCCCCTCTCCTCTCAGACAAACACTTGCAATGGGGCAACGGAAAGCAAAAATTAATTAAACCCCCTTCTCACGCATAAACTTTGTTTTAGTTACAGACTTTGATTGGAATATTTTCTTAAAAGGTTAAGGCCACTATTATAATTGATAATGAGTAGATAAAATATATATGAGAAATTATGAACTACATCTTTTCTAGTGCACTTAATAGTATAGGTTGTCTTAATCCCATACCCTTCTGGGGTAAGATTTTAGAACTTAATACCAAGAGATCATAATCCACAATTTAATATGGCTGTTATGTGGTTTTATCTGTCTGTGAAGAAGATTAAATTTCAGATGGTAGAATTTATAATCCAGGCCTGTTATGATCACCAAAATGAACCAAATAACTAAATGAAAAATGGTCTTACCAGAATTATTTGCTCAGGAGCTTATCTGCTGTAGCTGACATAAGAAATGCAAAATATCACAAGTATATTGGAAAGGATTTGGTCAATGATGCCTCCCCTCAGCAAACTAGGAGCTGCTGTCAGGCAACATAGTGGATGTGATGAAAGCCGCCTTCCTAGGTCATCATTTCAGACCAGCTTTTCAATCACCTTGTTACTAGCTGTGAGCCATATGTTTCCTCCTCATGTACATCAGCCTTTGGAGAGGAGGAGGGAAGGAGCAGTGAGAGCAGTACAGGAGAGGATGAGAAATAAATGCCTATGAAGAAGTGCCCTGTGCTTCCCTGGTCACACTTCATGGAGATGGTCAGGCTCTGCTAGAGGTACCCGCAAAACTGCAAGAAGCAGGGTGAGCTCTACAGCAGTGCTTCCAGCCTTGGTGAGATATGGGGCTCATCTGATGGGGGATGGTCAAAATGTCATCCATGCCCATAGGTGGTCTTGGTCTCTATCCCAAAGGCCTTGCTATCTGACAGAGATTTGGCAGATATGCTTTCAACTTGTGTTGATGTTTAAGGCTTAATGAAAGCTGCCATCTAATCAGCGTTTTGGGCACTGCTTTCCTAGAAAATCGGGCTGTGACATCCCTCTGAAATTGCATAGGTCAGTTGTGGAAAGTATCTAAGAGGAGCAGTTTATATTTTAATGAGCACTACTAGCAGAATTCATGCTGATTTTATTGGTAACAGTGTATGAAGTGAGCAACGCAACACACTTCTTTGGGGTCATTCCGGAAAAGATTTCCTATAACACAACTCAGAAGCTGCATTTCAGGGAGAGGTTAAAAAGGATGCAGCAGGAGTACTTATGCATGTGTCAAGTATGTGATAATTCCTTCGATTAACAGTGGCCTCTCTGACTAGAAAAAAGCATGTCTGCATGTAGATAAGCAGTCCTATTTCCATTTTTATTGAGGAAGAAATGGAGTTGCTTGGTGGCGAAGCAGCTTATCTATAGTCATTTTTAATGGGAACTGAAGAGGGCACAAAACCAGGTTCCCTTCTTCCCAGCTTATCTTCTATGTGTTCCAGTTTCTACAGTCATTCCAAAACACTGACTCCCAGTCAGCTGCAGAGATTTCCTAGTAAACAGAGTTACTTCATGTAGTCACATGCAGGATCCCTAAAGGATTTATTTTTTTAAAGGCTATAATAGCCCCTTTTCAAGGACTAGCCATGCTTAGGTGAGGTTAAACCAGTGATTATTCCAAAGTCCTGTTTTCAGTGCACACTCTCCAGATGGTTGCTGATTTTGTTCCATTTAAAGCATTCTGTGGCATGAACTCACTTTGTTTCTGCCCACATCACTGCATTCCTGGGATGTTTTTCACAGGCCTTAGCAAGATCATCTGACAGTAACTAGTGAGGTCAATGAACTTTATACACAATTAAACACTTGAAGCTAGGAGAATTAATTGTTATTTTTTTCCCCTGCAAAGTTAGGGAAGGATGCACGGTGCTTTATAGTCTGTAATAGAGTCAATGTTATATGTTGTAATCAAGCAAGTTTCACATGGTTTAATGCTGAACAGAGTCAGAAAATTATTGCATCCTTTACATGGGCCTCACAGAGCAGTCACCACCCACACTGTTTATTCAGACTCGGAGCTCTGCCATTCACTGTTTAAGCCAGAGGAGGAAAAAAAACCCTTTGTGAATGCTCTTGAAGCCATGTATTCTCAGAGCAAAGTGAAGCTGGGGGGAAGAATCCAAATAAGGTCCTTTTGATTGCTACAGTTTCAAGGAGGTGCTATTTTCTTTAAATCTCCAGCAGCACTGTAAATGAAGGATTGTTTGGAGCTGGAGATAGAAATTATGGGGAATCAAACCAAACATTTGTTGATGCCACAAATTTCCAGAGACAGATGGGTAGCTTTTCTCCTCCCAGCCTTCCCATCTGTTAGTACCTGAACAAAGAGGTAAAACTACCTCCTCTTCTTTGTGCAACATTGGTACAGTTTTCTGAAAAGGCCTGTGGTGTTGCGGATTTTGTTAAACTCACCAGTTTCAAGAGTAAAAGGTTTTTTTCTGTCTTATGCCTTAGCTTTTTTGGTAGCAGAAGTGTTTGGGAATCAGCAGTTTGCTCCATCATACCTGCCCATCTGTTACAAAAGAAGCTCTAACCAGAAAAGTTCGTGAGTGAGGATGCGAGATATCTATGACAGCCTAATAAAATTTTATATGCATCCAGTGATAGCGTTTTTACTCCTTCTGTAGCTAAACTGATCTCTTCAGGAAGGCTTTTGCTACACTTCAATTGATATTTTCCCTTTTACAGTTCTTCATGATTCTTCTGCCTAATCTCTTCCCTTTTAAAAAGGGATTCGTCACTCCCCAGACACATTTTAGTTTCTGTAGATCTAAGCCACTCTTTTAAGTTTGTATCTGCAAGTTTCTGAAGTTATAAAAATGCCAAAAGTATATCATCACCTAGTCTAGATACATAAACTAGAACACCCTCCCCCTTAATTTTATGCAGCGGTTTTCATCTTAGGTGCTAGATAATCCCAGTGACAAGCACAAACAGGTTGGTCCCTTATCTGAGACTGCTCTGTGCCATGCTCTATGAAACACAGAATTTGGGGTCCATGAGTGGGAGATTTTGTTTGTCCTCTCCCCACCTCTTAATTGCTGGTCTGGTGGGTGGTTTTTTCCCCTTCTAATTTATTTTGAATAAATGAAACAGGGATTTCCTTGATCAGTAAATTCACAAAAAAAACCCCACAAAGCCCCACAAAGAAAAGAGTAATGTCCTTCTTACAATAACTGTGTAATATATAGTTACGTAGTGTTAGAGTGGCACCTTTGTGTTACCTCACTGTCTTGAAACATTTCAAGACCCATTCAGTTTGTGTATTCCCTTGACCAGAACAGTTGTATTATGAGCTTAGGTATATCATCCATTTTTCCATTTAAGAGTTGATCGTGAGTTGTGCAATAGCTAAATCCACATGCTTTTGTTCTTCTTGCCAGACTCTTGCTTCATAACTTAGCACTGGGCAACTGTAAAGCCAGGTATCTGGAGTATCCTCCAGGTTGCTGTCTGAAAATACTTAGGGCATTTTTCCAGTCACCCAATATCTACTAAGACAGATTTGTTTCTTACTTATTGTAGTTAAACATCATGGGCAAAATTCTTCTTGTAGAAACACAAATGGGGCTCTCACTGGATTCAGTGGGGGCTGCATGTGTGAATCAGGGAATAAAACTAATCCAAAGTGTCTCCCAATAGGAGGTCAGAGGGCACGTGAGCTTACAGACCACAATGAAGACTTCTGTCATTGTTTTCTTTCTTATTCAAAGCACTTACATAAGGCGATGCCTGGAGGAAAAGAAAGTTAATAATCCCCAAACAGAAACTGCTTTAGGTACAGTAAGGATTGTTGAAGCAGTATTTGTATTTCCAGCATAATGCTGCTTTCCCATTTGCCTTCGAGATGTGGCAGAAATGTTTCTCTCCTCCCACCAGTGAATATGTTGCCAATACTGAATTCATTGGTCCCAGAATTATATTGGTATTTCCACATTGAGTCATTTAAGTACTTTTAACTCACATTTGCCTCTTTCCTCAGCAGCTTGTACATATTAGAGTACATAGTGTTTTGGCTTGGTCAGCCTTGGTCAAACAATCAATTGTATGTTCAGCCCAGCTCCGAGTGTTTTGACTCTACTTGATAACAGGTGCCCCATTGAACCAACTGGCTTAAAAGAAGGAGAATTATCATTTGCTTTGTGAAGCGAGTGAACTTGATGTAGGAGTCTCTGTGGGATTAAACGTCTTTATAGATACAAAATGATCATATTTGATATGGAGAAGTGAGTCCCTCAGTGGGTTTGGTTTTTTCCCTAGGCATTGCTGGAGTCTTTCCACTTCCCACCCAGACCTGTCAGAGTGGGACGCATGAAATCTTCGCTCAACGCAAGCCAACAAGGGTAGTAATGAGTAACTACTCAGTTCATTGGTGCCCAGAGCCTATTTAGATTCCGGCACAAACTACTGCAAAGGTCCTCAGGGCTGTGCCTTGAACCTTGAGCCAGCTCTGGCCATGGGCCATGGACAGGTACTGCCAGGCTGAATTGGTGCATCCCACTTATACACAGCCCCTGTCCAGCCTTAGAACTGCATTTGGATTTCTGTCCCCTGTGATTATGGCTCTGTTAGATCTCTTGAGGGCTCAGACAGTTGGGGAACTGTTTTTTTATTACTCATTGATTTTCACAGGCCCTGGTCCACTGATATTTGGATGTCCTGCATTTCTCTGTACCTGTATGATATAGGCAGTTGTCATTTTATAGCAAATACTTCCCAAAACTGCAAATACATTCAGAGAAAATGTCAGCAATCACTCTGAGGCTTTGGTACAACCAGTGGCCACCTTGCCCTGTGAAGAGCATCTTGGCTTTTACTGTTGAAGTTTTGAGACAGCTTTCAGTTCTGCTGTATTTATTGTTGAATCCTGACACTCACCCAACAGCGAAGGTCAGAAAGTGTCTGACTGTGGTCACCTGGAGCCTCTTCTGCCAGATGGGGTTTGTTAGATTTCCCTTTGTCAGTTGGAAAACAAAGTCCTTGCAAACTTGGGTTGAGAGTGGCACTTGTTCATGGTAACATGCAGCCGCTAGACTCCTGAGAAGTCCTGCAAATAGGTGCTTCATTGAAAGGTGCTCCTTCCCTTCAGCTACATGACAGCAGGATTAAACCTAGACTGAACAGAAGGCTTTCAAGTCATCTAGAAAGCTCTGTGTTGCTCTTAAAATGCTGTAATATGCTAATAGAGCCTCAGATGAGTCTCTCTACCCTCCGACTCCCACCTTCAGGTGGATGCTTCTGTGATGGCTGAAAGCTGTGCTGGAATAATACCTGTGTGTCCTCTTCTTCCTCCTCCTGTTTTCTGTGAGACACGCTGAAGGAGTGCAGGATGTCCCACCAGTCTATTACTCCTGAGGATGGTCTGCGTTTGGATGGTCTGCGTTTGGATGGTCTGAAGCTCAGATTTGGGTTATGCTGTGCAGATGCAGCACTGTTAATTCTTCATTCTTTTTGCCTAGCTGAAATACTGAAAGAAAGCCCACAAAACTAATGTTTGCAGTTTGTTGCATTAGGCATAGGAAGACATCTCCGTGGTTGTTTTGCTGTCCCATCCCACCCCACGAGCTTTGCCCTTCTGTCCTCCCAGGACAGAAGCTGCTTTGCCAAATACTTTTTGTATGCACACAGCTCATGGGAACCCAGCTTTGGATGCCAGCATGTTGTAAAGGCTGTTCATGCTTCTCTGCTGGAAAAATCAAGTGAGACTGAGGGGGCCGTGCCAACCTGGCAGTACAGGTGACAGCATTGGCCGAGGCTGAGTTACAGCACATAGCCCAGAAGAGCAGGAGCTTGTGGAGTTTGCCAGTCCCACAGGTCTCCATGAAGGGTTAAGCAAGAGCATTTTTAAAGTGTGTTTCTGAATCAGGATGCTTGCTTGTTTTGGAGGCTGATTTATTTCCTCTTGTAAGTGTTTTTGATCAGAGCGCTTGCTTCCTCTGACTCCTGGTGTCTCTGTGGTCTCTTTGCACTGCAGTTCTGCAAGGCAGGACTCTTACTTTGCTATGAAGCTGGCATGGTAGGGCCTCTCAGCATGACTGTAACCCAGAAGATCAGTAATAATAAGCAGTGGAGACATTTCAGATGGCTTAAACGGTCATATGGTAAAAGAGTTTGTGTTCCCCATGACTGTAACATGGATGCCTAATAGGGCATAGGTCAGGAAGTTGTCTTAGGAGTCAAAATACTAGGTGTGGATCTGAAAATTCTTGCTTTTGGATGACAGAAGCTGGGGGGTGGAGGTGGGATTTAAGATCTTTAATTCTTTATAAATACAGCTTTGTGGTTTAAAGCACACAGCAGTAGCTCTGTGGTTTATCATTTACTGAGAACTATGCTTTTCTAAGAAAATGCTTTCTTCCTGGTGCATATCTAAGCCAAGTCCTCCACTGTCATTTTGTTAACTGTAAGTATTACTCTTTAAAATAACTGTTTGGTAGTAATAAGGCCACACAATTGCTCAATTCATGCTGCAGGTGAGTTTAACAGAAAATGTGTTGACTAAAGCTACCCTGAGCAAGATACCAATGTTTCATTTGATTATTTGCCAAGAAAAACCTGAAAGTTCCTAAAACTGGCTACAAGGATAAGGGTTTAGCCTGCCCTTCCAAGTCAGTAAATAAGGTCCTCAGACACTTTTTCCACTTGGGAATATGAACACTAACTGTTTATGTTTTCTAAAGGGAAAAAAAAAAGTGTGATTTTATAGATTGCAAAGAGTCAGCTTTGTAGTTGCTCAGCTACCAGCATGTGGGTCATTTGATGTTCTTTTCTAATCAGGAATGCATTGTGAAACTGATGTCCCTTACAGTGAAAGGTCACTGAAATTTTAACTTCTGTTCGCCAATTGTATTTTTCTAATAAATCACGCCCTTGATAAACCAAATGACTGAAACCATGGAGCAAATGAAACTTTGAGACAAAACCTTTCACTTGTCACATATAGAATCATAGAATCAAAGAATGTCTTAGGCTGGAAGGGACCTTAAAGATCATTAGTTCCAACCCCCCTGCCAATGGCAGGGACATCTCCCACTAGATCAGGTTGTTCAGAGCCCCATCCAGCCTGGTCTTCAACACTTCCAGGGATGAGGCATCCACAACTTCTCTGGGCAACCCATGCCAGTGTGTCACCACCCTCAGAGTAAAGAACTTCTTTCTAATGTCCTATCTAAATCTACCATGCTCTAGTTTTAAAACAAAAAGTCCCTCTCCAGCTTTCCTGTAGGGCCCCTTTCAGGTACTGGAAGGCTGCTCTAAGGTTTCCCTGGAGCCTTCTCTTCTCATCCAGGCTGACAGACCCAACTTCCTCAGCCTGTCCTCATGGGAGAGGTGCTCTAGCCCTTTGATCATCTTTGTGTCCCTCCTCTGGACCCTGTCCAACAGATCCTGTGTCCTTCTTGTGTTGGGATCTCCAGAGCTGGACAGAATACTCCAGGTGAGGTTTCACAAGAGCAGAGTAGAGGGGCAGAATCACCTCCTTTGACCTGCTGGCCATGCTTCTGTTGACGCAGCCCAGGACACAGTTGGCTTTTTGGACTGCCAGTGCACATTGCCAGATCATGTTCTGCACTTCATCAGCCAGCACTCCCAAGTCCTTTTCTGCAGGGCTGCTCTCAAACCACCCATTGCCCAGCCTGTGTTTGTTCTTGGGATTGTCCCACCCCAGGTACAGGCCTTGTTGAACTTCATGAGGTTGACATGGGTCCAGCTCTCCAGCCTGTCCAGGTCCCTCTGGATGGCATCCCTTCCCTCCAGTGTGTCAACCACACCACTCAGCTTGTTTTTTGCTAAGTGTGCCTTGATCCCACTGTCCATGTCATCAACAAAGATGTCAGACAGCACTGGTCCCAGTAGCAATCCTGGAGGAGTTCCACTTTTCACTGTTCTCCATTTGGACATTGAGCCATTGATCACAACTCTTTGAGAGTGGCCATCTAGCCAATTGCTGATCCAGTGAGTGATTGTCCTGGTTTGAGTGAAAACAGAACTAATTCTGTTCAGTAATTTTACTTTTCAGCTCAGTTCTTTTAACTAACTGCACTTTC
>WUAM01000335.1:4689243-4713199 GCA_024336885.1 Actenoides hombroni | reverse complement strand
ATCAGGGGGGTTGGGTTCGATACTGGTCTTGTATATATTTGTATATATTCCATTTTTATAATTATTAATTTCATTTTAATTAAAGCTGTTCTAGTTCCCTTTTCTAATCGCTAAGTCTCTCTCCCTTATTCCTTTTCTCTTCCCCTTTGGGGAGGGAGTGGTGTTAACAGAGAGCGTCTGTTATAGGTCTAAGGGGCTGCCCTGACCCTAAACCGTGACAGTGATCCATCCATCAAACCTATGTCCTTCCAGTTTAGAGATCAGGATGTTGTGCAGGACAGTGTCAAATGCTTTGCACAAGTCCAGGAAGATGACATCAGTTGCTCTTCCCTTAGCCAGCAATGCCCTGACCCCATCATAAAAAGCTACCAAATTTGTCAGGCAGGGTTTGCCCTTGGTAAAGCCATGTTGATTGCCACCAACGATGTCCTCATTTTCCATGTGCCCTAGAAGAGTGCTCAGGAGGATCTCCCCAGATACTCCTTATCTCCCTTTTTGAAAATGGGGGTGAAGTTACCCCTTTTCCAGTCAGTGGGAATTCACCAGACCTCCATGGCCTTTCAAATATGATGGAAAGTAGCTTTGCAGCTTCATCCACCAGTTCCCTCAGGACCCACAGATGGATCTCATTTGGTCCTATGGACTTGTGCAACTTCAGGTTCATTAGATGGTCTCGAACATGGTCTTCTCTTACAGTGGGCATATCTTCATTCTCCCAGTCTCTGTCCTTGCCTTCTGCAACTTGGATGCTGTGGTTCCAGCCCATACCATTGAAGACCAAGGCAAAAAAGTCATTAAGTACCTCAGCCTTCTCCATATCCTGTGTAACCAGTTTACCTGTTTCTTTCTGGGGAGGGCCCACATTTTCCCTGTTCTTCCTTTTGTCACTGACATACTTATTAAAACTTTTCTTGTTCCCCTTGTGTCCCTGGCCAGATTTAATTCTATCTGGGCCTTAGCTTTCCTAACCTGATCCCTGGCTGCTTGGACAACTTCTTCGTATTCTCCCAGGTTATGTGTTCCTGTTCCCACCCTCTGTAGGCTTTCTTTTTGCAACTAATAGTATGCAGGAGCTCCATGTTCATCCATGCAGGCCTCCTGGCGTTTTTGTCCACCTTCATCTGTGTCAGGATGCTTCTGGACTCCTAGAGAAGGAGAAGATGATCCTTGAATACTAACCAGCTTTCTTGGGTCCCTCTCCCCTCCAGTGCTTTATTGCATGGTAACCTACTAAGCAGGTCCTTGAGGATTTCAAAGTCTGCTCTCCTGAAGTCCAGGCTAATGAGCTTGCTATGCACCCTCCTTGTTGTCCTAGGGATCATGAACTCAGCTATTTCCTGGTCACTGCAGCCAAGGTTGCCCTTGAGCTTCACATTGCCCACCAGCCCCTCCTTGTCGGTGAGAACAAGATCTATCATATCACCTTTTCTCATTGACTCCTCTACCACTTGGAGGAGGAAATTATTATCAATGCATTCCAGGAACCTTCCAGACTGCTGGTGTTTTTATCTGTTGTCTTTCCAACAGATATTGGGGTAGCTGAAGTCCCACATGAGGACCAGGGGTTTTGAATGTGAAGCCATTCCTACTTGTCTATAGAGGGCCTCATACACTTGATCTTCCTGATCAGGTGGTCTGTAGCAGGCCCTCCTTCCCTTTAACCCTGACCCATAAGCTCTCAGATGGTTCCTCATCCTTCCCTAGGTAGAGTTCCATGGACTTCATCTGGTCATTGATATAGATGGCAACACCCCCTCCTCTTCTCCCCTGCCTGTCTTTCATAAAGAGCTTGTACCCATCCATTCCCACACTCCAGTGATAGGACCCATCCCACCACATCTCAGTAATGCTGATAATGTCATAGCCCTGTAGGCTTGTGCACATTTCTAACTCCTCCTGTCTGTTTCCTGTACATGTGTTAGTGTAGAGGCATTTAAGTTGGGCCCCCCATTGAAGCTGGCTTACTGGTTTGAGTCCCATTCTCTTGCACTTCAGGTGATCTGCTACTGGGTTGTGATACTTCTCCAGGCCCAGGGCATCTATTACTGGTGCTGGCCTCAGAGTGGTAGCAGTGGGATGGATTGAGGATCCCCACCCATCAGCCCCCAGAAGACCAGGTTTCTCAAAGCCATCTCTGTGGCAGCACTCATTGATTTTACAGATTCAACTGGCCCTTTTGTGCCCCTTACCCTTGACCAGGAGGATCAATAAAAAGGCCACCTGTTCTCCGGAGTCCTTCACCACTGCTCCCAGTGCTTTGTAATCTTTCCTGATAGTCTTCAGATTACTCTTGGCTGTATCACTGGTGCCCATGGATATGGATATGCCATAGGGATCCTAGAGTTTGCCTGAATTTCTAAACAGGGTGCCCTTTTTGATGAAGTAGTTGGTTATTGGGAGGCAGGCTAGATGAAGAAAATAAAGGGCATGTGCTCTGTATAGCTGTGTGAGTTTGGTCTGCCAGAATGTTATGATTTGTTTGTAAGCACAGGTATTTAGTTTCAGAATTAGTATAGGGGCTGAGTAGTTGACAACCCAAGCTGTTATGACCACATTAACAACACAGAAATATATCTGAGTGCAAGCTCCAAAAAATATAGCTTGATATTTGTGATGCTGATAAAAAGCATCTTCTGCTGTATCTGTTCAAGAAAGACCAAAACCATAGCTTTGTTGCTGGGTTTTATGCAACGTGACTCCAAAGAAATGCCTCGATATAATGGATTATCTGTAGAGAGTCCTTTATTATCTTCTCTTTCCTCTTTCCCTTCCTTAAAAAGAGAAAAATCTGACTATTTTAGCTCAGGGCTTGCTTGTGTTCAAATAATGGCAGCTGAACTAGTGCAAAAACTGAAACAAGTCAATCCTGAATCAGACTTGGAGCTTCATTGTTTTTTCTCTGGGACCCACACTGGGACAGAGATGGGGTGTGGGAGGGACTGTGACCAGGCTAGAGCTCCCTGGATTGGAGCTGCTTGGCTTTTCCTCTCCCTGTCACTCGCCTGCTGCTGAAGAAAATATTTCCATTTGTTCTTTCCAGGTACTTTATGGCAGTGGGATGTGGCCAGAGAATGCAGTCCTCACAGGGCAGGATGTATGTCCTTTCTTGCCTGTCGTTTCTGGTGTTGATCAAGCAGTCCCATTTCTGGCATGTCTGACCTTTTGAGTGCTTGCCTATGCAAATTTAGGGTTCCTTTGATTGTAGAGGGATTTTTGGATGTCCTGTCACTATAACTTATGGATAGTTTTTCCCTTAATGAAGAGGAAAAGAGAAGACATATGCTTTGTTTTGCAGATTCAACTGAGACATAAAGGTTCTGTTGTTCTGGCCCTCCTGACACACCGGTAAATTTTTTATATTGGCAAAAAGGACCTGGACCTCAGATGTTCAGAGCACTTCTGGTTTCCTGTGCAAGAGCTGGGCCTGCAACCCGAGCCAGCATGAAGCCTGGGAGCTGTGCCCAGCAGAGCGAGTGGGAGTTGTCAGCCTGCAAGACAGAGCATTTCCCAGGGTGGCAGGGGAGCTTCCCAGCATTGCTTCTCCACTCGGCTGAACACTGCTGTGTGCTAGGCATTGGGTAGAGCTCTATAGCAAATACTTGAGACTCTACAAGTGCCATTCACAGGCATCTGATTTGTCCTGTGTAACCACGGCAAGCCACCCTATTCACCTCACGTGTGCAGCATTAGGGGTGGCACTGGTGAGGTCTATCTGTAAAGCTGCTGAGAAGATGCTCAGCCCTGATTTAGTGTTCAGGAGGACCTCATGCATATTTCACAAGCGAGTTTGGTTTAGTACCCAGGGGAAAACCTGCATTCAGGCCAGGAATCCTGGCAGATCTGGGGTGTCCCAGCAGCTCCAAGAGTCCCAGCAGCTGAGCATAGCTGTGCTCAGAGCAATGGGGCATGAGCCCCCTCACAGTACCAACCCTCAGCTAATAAGGCCTACCTTATAATAAGGCCTAGTTCTCAGCTAATAAGGCCTCAAGATCATACAAAGGTGGCCCAAACACCATGTTCATTATCTCCTTGCAGTTGTTTTCTGGCAGTGAAAATGATTCCCTGAAGTAAGAGGTGTCCTTTAAAATAGGGCAGTAGTGAGTGCAGAGATGCATCACTTGTATTCAGAGGCAGCCTTCTGTATCCTATGGTCAGAAGAGATTTTAACTCCAGTTCACTCACACAAAGGAAGCAACCCATTCTTTCTTAGAGGGTTTGCTTCATCACTGGGGAAGTGTCACTTTAAGCTGCTGCCTTGCTCTTCATCTATTCTTCAATGTTTCAGAGGGAAGAAAACCTTTCTGCAGAAGATGAGCAGCTAGTGTTTAACCCTGTGTGTCAACCAGGTATTGGGAGAGAAGAGCAAAGGATATGCTTCCTCTGGTGGTGTGTTTCCATATGCTGTATGCTCATTCAGAGGAACAACTTGCATTTTTAGTTTTTCATGGAACCATCCATCTTACCATGAAGCATTTCACCTGCATCTTTCCCTCCTGCCCTCCTTCCCTTTCTCCCTCCTTCCCTCCCTTTGGCGTACAGTCCTGCATGCCTGGATCGGGGCTTTCCCTGCAGTGGTGAGGTTGCTGCAGGCTTGCCCAGGGACTTGTCTTCTCTCTGCTTTCTGCAGGGGCCTCCATGAGGACAGCACCACTTTTGCCTCCCATGGGAAATGCCGATGGGGACTTTGGCAGCTAGCAAGGCTTGGCGACCCAAGGGGATCTCTGTCCACTGAGGCAGACAGGATTCCTGGTCCCTACCTGGCACCCCAGGAGGGCTGGAGCAGACTGTGGCACTCCTGGTCCCTGTCTCAGCAGCACGCATGGCGTGAGCCCGACAGTGGGTATTTCCATCAAGGCACGAGGCACCACTTGGAGCCTGGTGAGGGCTGGGGCAGAGGTAACCGTAGATAGCTCTGATTCATTCAGTTTCCTGTCTCTCTCTAAGAAAAGGATGTCAATAGCCAGAAGTCAGGGATTCCAGTGAAAAGGGTAGAGAGGTGCTGTGCTGCGCCGGCTGCGGTGCCCAGCCTCGCAGAAGGCCGGTAGTGGTGAGAGCCAGGGTTCTGAGAAGCGTGGGAGGTACAGGCTAGTGCTGCTCTACATCACCGTGTCACATACGAGAGGCTTCCTGCAGACAGAGGAGAGCGTGGAAGGAAGAACCTCTGCAGTGACAGTGATCTTGCCTGTGGCTGCAAAAGGCACGTGCCCTGAGCGGCAGTGGAAATGTCGGTGCTCCTGGAGCCAGATGGGCCCCCGTGTGCTGTGGCCAGCCCCTAGAGCGAGGAAGGTTCCACAGGGCTGACGACTGGAGGTGCTGCTAGTTTTTCATAGGAGCTTTATGACTTGAGGCCACTGGCAGGGTAATGTGGGCAAGCTTTGTGTCCATACTTGATACTTACACTAATGCCTGTGGTTTTTGGAACAACTCCTTCTGTTTAGAAATACAGGCTCTCATCACCAGTGCATGTTCCCGATGCAATAGCAAATTACAATGATCGTAAAGAGGTTCAGACACCAGTGTCCCACTACTGCAAGAAGGCCAGTGCCTCTCTGACCTCCCTGTCCCTTGAGGGCATTGGCCAGGTAGTCTCCCAAGACCAGCTGTGGGGACACTTGGCAGCAAGCTCATCTCACACATTGCCTTCATAGTGATCAGCTGGCTAAAGACATGCTGCCAGTAATGCCTTCATGTAGCTGACTCCAAGGTCCTTCTACCCTTGCTGTTTCCTTACGCTCAAAAGGAGAGTGCCGAAGAGGCGATCCAAGTGAAAATGGCACAAAGGGGGTTCACTTTTGTAGCACAGGCAAATGTGTGCCTGAAGTTGAAATAACATTGCCGAGGAACTTGGGGGGATGCTAGGGACCCACTGCTCACTGATGTTCACCTGCCCTGCTTACCTGTGACAGTAATCTCTGTATAAATTTAACACCCTGGTACCTTTATAATGAGGAAGCAGGGGAGATGGCTCACAACACAGTGCTGGAAATGCCCATTTGGTGTTCAGCTCCATGCTCCAGCAACAGGAAAGCATCCTGGCTTTAATCTATTTTAAGACTGTTACATACCTAAAAAATGCAAGTTAGGGGCAGAAATGAGGGCCAAGGTATTAATCTGGAGCAGAGTTTGAGATCTTTTTTTGGAGCACAGCTTTCTCAGACAAGGCTGTAGTGATGGACTTTGTGGCACATTTTGGAACCAGAGTATGAAACTATTCACTTGGGCCAGACTTGTTAAGACAGTTCTGCTTGTTTAGAAGTAGCTGCATATTTAAGTGGAACTGAAAGAACTCATTGCTTTTGTATTTTCTATACTATAAGCCTAAAAATGTACTTCACTGATTGTGAAGTTGGAGGCAGGACAAGGTAGGAAATGTAATGCTGTTTACAGGGAGCAGTAGCCTAATGCAGAATACATTCAAGATTCAGAAAAAAACAGGTGTGAATAAGGATCAGCTGCTTCTAAATGAGGTCTGTAAGGATACTTCCAGGTTACAGATAAAGCTGTTCACCCCTAAAGAAGTTATCAATGGAACAGGTACTAGCAAAAAATGCACAAAATTTCACATTTAGGTTTAACATTTAGGAATTTATTTGCTAGTAGAAGACAATTTAATTTGCCAAATATCACTCTAGAAGAGCCTAAATGCACTGTTACTAACTTTAATGGAAAGATGATCTGCTTTCCCCACCATCTTATCTTCACTTCCCTACCAATGCACTCTTTTTTCTTTCAGACTGCTCAAAATGGTTTCTGCAGTCTTCCTGTAAGAAATTTAAACTCCACTTGTGTTTAACTAGATATTGGATAACCTGGCTTGTTGTAGTATGAACATCTAGGGCAAGAGTCTAGAAAAACTAATCAATCCTAGCTCAAAGAACAATAATGCACATTTTCAGCCAAGTGAAGCGATAGGATGTATAGATCACGAGACTTAACAAATACAGTACAATTGTTAAGAATAAATACTAATTAACCCTGTTGCATCTACTGGCTTCTCGCGTGTTTGTGATTCCATAAACAAACACAAAATGATCTTTCTCAAACACACATGAAAATTACTAATTTTTTACAGGAGTTTTTTGTACCTTTTAGTTCTTTTACATTTACTTTTCTCTTGATTCACAGCTTTAGGAATTGGGACTTAGATTTGTTCTACAGGAAATTTTAGATACACAAGGTAAATCCTACGTGCAAAAGCAAAGTATAAAGGAATTATTTCCTTTTAAATGCTCCTGCCACCTTTCAAAGAAAGGAAGGAAAGCATAGTGGGCACACCTCTAATGGAACTGCTGCAGTGATAATACAGCGTTTCTATGGCCTAAGGTACCACAGGGGGTGTGTGTTTGCTACCTACCCCAATGAATGCTGATGCTAGGGGGAGACAGGGTTTGTGAGCAGAGGTGGTATCTTTATAATGTTCCTGCTCTAGTGGGTGGTGGTGGGGACCAGGTGCATTTTTGGGCACGCAGCCCTTCTTCAGTGCCGTACATGCTGAATGCCATGGTTGTTCCTGGGTGAGGGCATCTGCTGTTCCATTACAGGGCTTTTTCCTACCTCTGGCTAAACAAATTAGCTGTGAGATGTGGAAACCATACAGCAGGAGAGGATTGCTGCATTTTCATCTCAGGATAACCCACAATATTGGGTTTTAAACAAAGTGAAAAGTGGTCTGCAATCCCTTTGGGATGGGAGAGGCATGATCCCAGGTCTTCCCATATTCCTGCAGAGCAGGGTGAGCCCAGACCCTCTGGGTTAGATCAGATAAGTAATTTTGGAAGGAGGAACAATGTACAGGCCTCTGGGTTATGTTTTGTTCTTTGAAGGAAAGTGTTTCCAAATGTAAGCATCTGAACTCCCCAAGGACAGAGGCATTGCTCTGCAATCCCACACTTTGGCCTTGGGTTGAGGACATGGTTTGTCTCCTACATTTTATCTAGCTCTTTGCTTAGCTGGCTGATTTCCACTAAGTTCTTTCTTAAATATTTAAAACTCCTCTGCTCTGAGCAGGGAAGCCTTGGCACCACATGTGGGGTTGGACAGATTCAACTCTCTTGGCAAGGTGCTTCCAAGGCTTGAGGCTGTCATGGGCAAGCCTCTCACAGGGCAAGGTGCGTATGCACGTGTAGTGCCAGGGACTGATTAGAAAGCCTTTGGCTTTGGCACTGTCTGTTTGAATGTGTGAGATGTCCTTAGATACAAGAAATCTTTCTTGAGATCTCCATGCCACAAGATGTCATTTTTCTAGCTGCAGGCCCAGTGCAACTCGCGTCATTTCTACAGCTCATGAACCTTTAAGTTCATTGCAAAACCTTTCATCCTTCCAATGCTAAAATATATGAGTCTTTCCCCCTCCCCACTGTCACATTTCAGCAGCCCAGTGGTGGTACCCTTCTTCCTATAGCACCCACCAGGTTCTCCCTCCTTACAGAAATGTCACTCTTAATGGTACATGGCTGAACTCTCTTGCCCTTGACTTCTTTTCCCTGTGGGTGCCAAGGGGCTCACCTCATCTGCTCTCCCAAGAGCTCTCTTGCCATGCATATACTTCTTCTTAAGAGCTTGTAGTTTCCTTTCACTGCAAAGGCTCTGAGAGTCCACATGGCGTGTGTATGTACCTTCACAAAGAGCCTTGTAAATACTGGACTTGGCAAAACAGCCAAACAAAAGGTTATAGGACGATACCTATAATATGATGCCTGTGAATGTATCTAAATACCTTCCAGCTTGCAATTGTAAGGGCTGGTGCAGTTCCTTTCCAACTGGATCAGCCCCAGTGCAGCTCCTTTCCAACTGGATCAGCCCCAGTGCAGCTTTGCATGCCTTCTTCCTGAGGTGAAAAGCAGGTCTTACATTGTCATGTGCAAACTGGCTGGGAGAGAGCTTACTGGAGGATGGTTAAATGTGTCTATGATCTGTGGGAGAGAATAAGATTCTCCTTAGATTTGTAGAGGTTAGGGACACAACTTGCCTTGGTGTTATGCATAAGTTTCACACACATGTTCATTTGATAAGCCTGAAAGATTTTTTATTGCAGTGTTTGGGGCCACAAAGAGAAGGTAAAATGAAGTGTCACCAAGTGGGCCCAGAAATGTAGGACAGATGATCACAGCAAGTAGGTAGACACACTGGCAGGCTTGTCTCCCAGCCCCAGGTAATTTTTGTGATTCTGTCTTGAGTTTTCCCATGTGGCTCCAAGGTGTGGGACCTTTCCAAACCATGCCATGCCACTACTGTGTGGACAGCAATGTGAAGGCTCCAAGTTATCTAAGGGTCCAGAAACACAAGAGCAAATGAAGACAGAGACAAACATGATGTTGAACTATGCCACATTACCCAAAACAGTCTCATGTGTGGCTCCCAACCTGGGTTAACCTTCAACTCCTTTCAGTGGATTGGGGCCACAGAAACAGACATTAGGCCTTTCACACCAGGCTCCTATGCTGATTTTGAAATCCTTTACTAACTGAATTTATTTCTTTTTGGTTTCCCCCCTATCTTTAATATTTGTATGTTTTATCACTGCTTCTGTATCTCCTTCTTTAGTAGAAATGTCCTTCTTCTAAACTAACAGTTTTGAGGCTTTTTTTTTGTTTCGAACTTGGCTGTGGAATTGTGGATATCTTCATATAAAACCATTTGTTTTCATCAGTTCATTCTCTTACTATTTTTGTTGCCAGTCGGTTATGCTAATACATCAAATTTGGGGATACTGACACATTTTAGTTTCCGTCATACATTCCCTTAGTCGATGCTTTATTCTAATGGGATGCTTGTTATGCATAGCCACCTGTTAACTCTTCAGTCTGTAAACTCTTCTCCTTTTCTTTTTTGTTTCTCTGAATGAGGTCAGTATTAATCTCAATGACCATTTAAAGTATTTTTTGAATGACCACATGAGATCTCCAGCAAATATCTCTGAGGCTGAAGTCACCAGTGATAGTAACTCCTCTTTCTGCACATTATAAAGAGGTGGTTAAGAAGATGTTCCATTTACTGGTAAAATTTGTTCTGTGACAGATGCCTGCCAGCTGCCATTCCCTGCCTTTCTGTGTGATTTTATAGAGCTAAAAAGATTAAGAAACTGGAAATGGATTTTTGCTTCTAAATGCTGATTCTGCAGATGCTGGGAGGGCTCTGTCTCAGGTGGTGCAAGCTGGTGCAACTCCTGTGAAAAGTCAGTGGAACTGGGCCACTCAAGCCACAGCTCTGCCTCGAAGAGCTGCTCTCTTAAATGAAAGTGTCGTCATTAATCCATAAGCAAGGAAGAGAAGTTTCCAAAGTAGAACAGCAGCACAAAAGTGGGAAGAGGGGAGAGTTTTGCACAGTTTAAAAAACTACACTCATACCAGCAGTTGAAAACTGCTGATACTTATTGAAAAATGCCTTTCATTGGAAATTCCAATACCTTAGATAGCTTATTGCTCAGCCTCAGTGTCATGGCAGAAGGTTGTTTTGCAGCCTTTGAACTTGCTCGCTAATGCTTCAACACTTCCCACCTGTAGCCACTGGGGCTGAAGCCACAGAACCTCCCAGGCTGAAATCCTTCTGCTGATAAAAATCTAGAATGAACTCAGTGTGAAGCTGTGGAAAAATGTAGATGTATATTTTGAGGTTCCATGGTCTGGCTTTGAACAATCAGATGAGTATTAAGAGAAAAAATACGTGGTAGTTTAAAAATAACAGATCTACTAGATGGCAGCCATAAAAGGAGATTTTAAGGAAAGGAACAGAAAATCATACCAGATAAATGCATTAGGAACAGCATTTGGTACGACATAGACAAATGACAACATACATATCCCCTTTCTTGGCAAAATACACCTGAGAACCTCACAGCAGCAGCCAGAGCACAGCATTGAAACACTATTAGTACAATATTCACCACATCTGAACACTGTAGGCTTTTGCTGAATGCTACTGCTGTTGCTTATGCATCTAGTCAAAATTTGGATTCAGATAAAAGCTTTAGCCATGCTTAATTGAACAAAACAACTTAAAGCATTACAGGCTGTTTGAAAGCATCTCTGACCTTACAGATTTGAATAGTGGAAAACAAGATATTCAGCATGATCTTTTCTCTCTGCTTGAATTGAGCAGAGTTTTAATTTCAGTGCCTATGTCAATTTGTCAGCAGTAGCCAAATGAGAGAGGAGTTACTCGGCTTTTTTTCTCCTGTGGAGAATGAAACAAGAAGTCTGTATAAGGAATTCCTGGTGAAGAAGCCTAAAAGGAAGATTATGGATTTTCAGAGTTGTGGCCTTGTAAATCAAGCATCTCTGCAGACATCATGGAACAAGAGCTCATTAGGAATAGTCATCTAAAACTTGACTGCCATCTCTGTAGCTTTCCTGATTTAAACCACATGAAGATCTGATCCATTCACCTAGTTTTAAGTCCAGACACACTCTCTTGCAGAGTAGACATAATTTCCTCTGCATGCTGTAACTGCTGCTTTGCACTGTGACAAGGAAATGTTTATTGGTCTTTGTATGGCTCAGCATGAGCTCATATATATATGAGCGTTTGTTTTGATATACGTGATGTATATTTTGATAGTTTTGCCAGTACTTTATTTAATGTTCGCTCATTTCTGAATCACAAGTGTAACACCTTGGGAAAAATAATTCCACTCAGTACTAATCTATCATGTTGACTATATTTCCATTTTAGAATATCAAAAGCAAACAATCTCCTACTGCTCTGTGCATTTCAGCTAAATGCTTTTTCCAAAGGTCTAGGGACATGCTTATGTCATGGAAAAACCAGAATCCATTTACACAGAAAATAAGGAAAGGTGCAGTGGATCAGGCTTAACTGAGCATGTAACAGGTTGGGATGGGCTTGAGATTTATGTTAACTGAATCACTGCACCCATCCAAGCTGAACAGATGTAGAGCATTTTGGATAAGCAGTTAAAATATGCTTTAGCATGGTGTTCTTTACCTGCAAATAGTAACATAGAACCACATGGGCAGCTGCACTGAAAATTACTCCACAGCGTGGGCAGGAGAGAGGCACTCTTTGCATCTGCACAGGGCAGTGTGCTCTCAGGGTCTCTGAGTAGGATATGCCCCTCTGTCTCTGAAGATACAGCTAAGGATGCTTCCAGGCTCTTGTTCTTTTATTTTTTCTCAAGTGTTTGTCCCAGGAAGCAGTTGTTGGAGGATATTCTCAGGATTTCAGTTGGTTGAGAGGCAGAGGGGCTAGTGGATGACTTTGTCCTCTCTGCAAGAGCTTCACTCTTGCAGGCCTCTGATGATGCTCTGATGATACTAGTGTGATGATACTTTTTCCTTTCTAAGTAATCAGCATAAAAAGTCAGTCTGGGGATTGCCCCAGAAATCTTCACCTCCCTGAAAAATAGTACTTCTAAAGGTGAGTGTTAGGCTAGATGGTGTTGCTACCACCTGTGTCACAACTGTTGATCATTCTACAGTACCTTCTCCTAGAGAATGTTTTTTCTTTTTGACCTGGAGCAAAAAACCAACAATAACTGTGCACACTGTTACACTCACACAGGTTATAATGTGCCTGACCTAGGTGATTATAAGATAGTTTGTATCATTATTATGTCTCCAGTTAATTTAGGCTTCTTTAAAACAGGTGTTCGGGGGGAAAAGTGCTGATTGCAGTTTAAGGTTGTAGTTATTGTAGCATCCCTGGCTCTAGCAGGCAAATCAGAAATATTATAGCTCATCTTTTCCTGGATTGTAGGGATCTATGTGTTGGCTTAGGCTTTGCTAAAATGGAAGTGGTATTTGCAATTGCACTTGGCCATGAACTGCTTCTTTTTGATATGAGTCCAAATACTAGGGTTATAATTACTGTGAATATTGCATCCTGTGATCTGGAAGCATAAGCTTAACATGCATTGGGTTGCTCTTCACAAAGAACTTGCTGAGGCCTGCAGTGGCCATCCCTGAGGAATCTTCCCACGGCCCCAAGTTATGTAGCAAGCCCTCGTCTATGTCATCTCTTGGTGCTGTTTCATTTTGCCTGAAATAACTGTTAGACACCACTGCCTCTACAGTTTGATGCTGGCCCAGGGATAAGACATGGGATTCATCTTACTCCAGTGACTCATTTTAAAGACTTACAGCAAAATGGAAAAGCTTCAATAGGAGAGACACCCACTTACAAAGAGGTAGCTTTTTATAGAGTAGTCTTGTAGATCATCTTGCAGTCCTTGTAGTGAGAAAGGGAGGGAATAAGTATTTATATAGTACGAGGATATTGCAGGTCCTCTTTTTCTAAGGCCTGATCCTGACAGTGATCTGTATAGGCACATACCAGATCAAGCCAGAGCAAAACCAGATAGACAGCCAACATCTAGAGACCTAGGAAAATATTACTGGTGCAAAATTAGGATATCAGTGTTTGCAGCGACTGAGAGAGCTTGCCTAAATTTAGGACTGGCATGCCTAAAATGACAGATAAAAGGTATGAATCATTCTGTGGGCCTGCCTGTATGCTGTTGGGGTTGAAGGGTTTGGCATTGCCAGCTGCAAAGTGGTAAGCCTTCCTAATGATGATACCTCTCATGAGGTATCATGTGCCATCTCATGGGGGTGATTGATACCTTTCATGCCAAAACAACACTTGAAATCTACTGGACTCAGTGGCTGAAAACTGAAGCTAAAATCACAGCTGTAATATTGGGCCAGGCTATAAATAAAGTACCTAAGTAAACTAAGGAGAAATTGTTTTTAAAGGAACCAAGTAGAGGGAGGCACCTGTCCACATGCCTTGCACTTCAGTGCTGGGACACAGCTTTGTAGAGCTTTTTTTCTGGTGGGTAATACAGTGTGTGGTGACAGCACAGTTGGACAAGCACAGATGCTACATGATGTTGATGGGGTTTTTTCCCCCCTATAAGCAATGTGGGAAGTTTTTCTGTAAAATTTGATTAGCAACAGCCTTTTTAGAATGTATAATTGTTGACTTTACTATGCTAAACACTTTGTATTACAAACCTAAGTCATTTAGGTTTTATTTTATCTATAAGGAAAAAATCTCCTGAATCAAAATGCTCTTCTCCAGATTTTGGTTTTGCACTGTATTCTGAGTTTGTCGCAGTAGAAAATTTTTCAGCTAAAGATAGAGGGGATTTTATACGTACAGACTTGCTTTTTCTGTTCTGTGTGTGTCTATGTATTTATATATAGATAGTTTAGAGAAGAAAAATATTAAATATGCCTTCTTTAGCTTTGCAATAAACTTAAACTCTTAAGTGAAGCCAGAGGAAGATTTTGACTGTGTACTCAGCCTCTGCAGGTAGAGCCTCATTTCCAGTTTGTTCTATAAATAAACCTTTTTCTTCTATTATTTAAAACTGCTCAGCTGCTTTTCTGAAAGAAAACAGCAAAGGCTGTTGAATTGAATATAGCCTTGATCACGTAAGTGGCTCTTGTCTCAAAAGCTAGTTTGTGTTCAATGCTGTCCCAATTTTTCTTCTCTGAGTCCCATAAAGGTCATTTTCAGAGTTGAAGAAATCCCAGTTACTGAGTGCTGGAATCCGTGCATAAGCAAAAAAAGTACAGTATATAGCATACTGCTATAAAATTAGATGTAAATATTTACATACCCTTTAATGGGTATGTAAATATTCATGTTCAGTTAAGCTGTTGGGGGTTTTTTTGCATCTTTTCTCTACTCTTCATTTGGCCATTTCAAGAATAAATACCATATTTTGAATTATTTTTAAACTTCCAACATCTCTGTAAAAACAGTGTACATGAAGGTGCAGGTGGATGAGCTGAGTTCAACGGATTAATTTGCTGAGGAGACATAGGACTTTCCAACTGTATTTCTGCGCTTGAGTTTCTTAATAAAGCCACCTTAGATTAAGTCTATTGTTATGGAGGTGTTGATTAACAGTAATGTCAAAGGGAAGAGTTCAGCCTGAAGCAGCCAATACAGGGATTTTTATCTTCCTTTTCTCTTTACCAAGCAGAGACAAAGAGCCAGGTTGCTACATATTCTTGTTATACCTTATCTCAATATATTGATCAGTTCCTTCAGACTCTTAGCTGTTTGCTATCGTTCACACACGATTGCAAGGGAGCTGAGTTGATATGGCCACATGAAAGGTACTGGTGGGCTGGTTCAAGCTGTGAACCATGCCTGGCTTCTCTGTTGTTTCTCCTGGCTGGTTATTTGACAGCCACCAGCCTCTTTTTTCATTAAGTCAGTGTGATGAATAGAAGGCAGCAAGTGCAGTTTGGGTAGTTAGGGTCACCTGGTTGATAAATATAATAACTATGCCCTAGTGCATCTCTTTCAGCACCATGTGCATCAGTGAAGTACAAACTGGAAAATGTACAATAGTGAATGGAAACCTTAAATCGATGTGAAGTTACTAGCAGTTTCCAGAGTCACAATGTCTTCTCTTGCCCCCAGCCTTTTTAAGCCAATAAAAGAACATTTTGAAAGATGAGGTTCCCTCGGTAACAGAGAGATTACATTCATGTAGTATTATTTTTCATGCAGAAACCATCTGGTTCTGATATATTTTACACTGGGATGACTATTGGAATGGATTTTGCCATGCCCCAGGAGTAGGTGTACCCAACCGTGTGGGATCATGCTTGTGCATAAAGTGGTTTCTGTGCCATCTATGCACTCCTTGTGTGGCACAGGCAGTGTGCTGGGGATTGAAGGAGAAGTTGTCTCTTGCACCAGTGGCAGTCCTTGTGCAGAGTCAGGAGGGAAGCTCAGTCCACAAGAGTTCCACCACCAGCTGATTTTAAACACTAACTTTGCTCTTACCACTCCCAGTCTGTTTCTTTGCCTGAGTTGAGCTCTGCTAGTCCCAACTTCAGCAGTGTAACTGTGGGCAAGGATGTGGCATGGGCTCAAGTCAGAACCACAGATGCAGCATTTGTGCATATGACTTGGTGATATTGACTCATAGATGCAACCTTGGACTCAGTGCTGAGCATTGAAGGCAACACTTACAGCGTATGGGGACAGCCTCACTCTGCCCAGTGAGTGTAATGTTATTAGCAGACTTTACATCATGAAGCAGTTAACAAATTCTTTTGTGCAGAAGGCTGGATTCAATATAAAGTTTTTGAGGCAAGTTACCATAACCTGTCATACTACAATGTGTCAGGCAAGCCCTTTTTTTTCCCATTTAATTTGTATTTTCTTCCCCTTTAATTTTAAATTGAGTGCAGCTGGTTGCCTGCAATGCTGTTAACAATGGCAGTTCTTTCCTTGGGACAATGTTACACTGAAAACAGGTAAAGAGCTAACAAAAGTTTGCCCCCAAGCTCATTCCTGTAGGACAACTTTCCCCATCATTAGCACTTTAAGTATCGGGTAACTATGTAATGGACTTCTACACACTATTACTCATCAGTGGGTAACTCCAAACAGGCATCACTGAATCTCGATGAAATTTTGGGAGGCCCAGCAGTAAGGAAGCAATGCAGAGCTGCATGAGCTGCAGCCTCAGTGGGGACCAGGGAGTCAATGGGCACACAACTGTAGGGACCAGAGTTCAGCTGCCCCAGTACAACAAGAGCAGGAAATGGGAAGGATCCACAGATGACACTCAGCATTTTGCCTCAGTAGAATTCCTATATGCTCCTTCTGGTGACTAATGGAGAGAGGGAGCAAGTCAGCAGGTTCCCATTCCCAATTTTCTATCTAATTGCTTGTGCAGCTTAGGTTAGGGGTCTAACTTCAAGTCGCCAAGTGTTGACCTTTCTGTCCATACCAGAGAGAAGGCGTATGACTTGCATACCTTCTTGGATGGAGAGTATCCATTGAATCCCTACAAAAATCCTTACAAACATTATGGGCCCTATAAAGGCATTAGGTTTCACGAATGCACTTTGAGGTCACTTCTCTCCTGAGCAATTTTTGCACATTATATGTGTGCTTTTGTACAATTCAGTCAGCAAACCAACTAGTTTTAAAATGTGTACTTGGCAGTGGCATGTGTTTTGACTGCTTCAGGCAGAGCTCAGTGCAGAACATCCATGACTGGAGTCTGCCTTCAGCAGTCTTTGAATTAGGCTCTGTGTTGATTTGTGTATATATGCATCAATTTGAGGGTGATTTTTAATTATTACTTTGTATTCAAAAATAGTTTGAAAGCCTGTATCAGTGCTATTAGAGGAAGGTGCCTCTGTTCCTTTTCTTCACCTCCTTGTGGTCTCCTTGTTACTGGACAGCTCTTGGCTTCCCCACCAGCCACCAGTGTCTGTAGGTACCAGACCTGCCCTATTGGGCAGGCTGGACCCCTGCTCTTCCCACCAAAACCTCAGAGCAGTAACAGGAGCAAAGTGTCAGCAGGGTCTGGCTTGTTTTTACTTACAAATCTAGAAATATGATTGCTCCCTGCTGGTGTTTACCAACTACACATTTCAGTTGAAGCACAAATGAGTCATTTTTACATGGCTTGTAGAAAATAAAAAAAGGCTTAAACACCCACAAAATTTGCTTACTCTTCAGGTGTAGCCCCCGGAAGGGTGAGGACAGCTTCCTCTGTCTTTGGGTTGGAAATATCACTTGCATTGGAAAGTCAAACAGTCCCTACCAGTGACGTCTCAAAAATAAGGAAAAGGCCATGAGGTCAAATCCTGAAGACAGTTTTTAAAAAAGGCTGGAATGCAAAAAGTGTACTTAACTTCGTTAAGGCCTTTTCACGACATGTGGCAATGATGATGCTATATGGTATTTGTAGAATGAACCAGCCTTTACCCACACAAATACAAAGTTAGATCTTGCAATGCACTAGTGGCTATCTGCAGACTGATTCACTTGGTCATTTTGTTCAGCACAATGTGAACAAAAGTATCCCAGAGGTGAAGCTCAAAATACCCACATTGCTCTAGTACGCCACTCCCTCTCTTTCCACTCATGCAAAATGACTCACAGTCTTGAAAGGACAAACATTGATCAAACGACTAAAGAGTGATTTACTGGTGCAGGATGGGGCAAGATGTTGTTTTAGCCCAAAACCAGTAACTGCATTTAGAGGTGAGCATTGCCAAGGTGGTGCTTGCTCACTAAATTGGGCAAAATGCAGGGATTTCACCAAATGCAAATGACAATGAACAATATGTGTGACTCAATATATCCACTATGCTTTCAATATGTGGTAAGAGGGTGGTATAGCTGACCTTTTAAAGTGATGCTTTTCAAGCCACATGGTTATGGTTATCAAAGTGTTCATGTTGGAGTAAGATATTTGGCCCCACTCCCATTAATATTCTCATGTATTGCTTGAAGGCTGTTCTCCCAGCTGTTTATCACAAAGGATTTCCTGGCAGCCCCTAGATTGTCATACTTTTAGTTCTATGTCTAACCAGGGAATGAAATTTGCCATCAGTCCTGCGAGGTGTGACACACGCCTCTAGAATACTTCAAGTCTCATATGGAATTAGCTAAAAAATGCTGATGGTGATTTTGTGAGTCCTTCCTGGGTGCCAGAAATGTCTCCAAGAACAATGTGGGGCGAGAAATATTCTCTGCTCTGAGGCTAAAGCCTCAGCTTCCTTCTATCTAAAAGCCATTGGTGGCATCTCTAATAGTGCAGAGCAGATCCCAGCAGAGCTGTGAGGTGACTCTAGTTTTGCAGTACTGCAAAAGAAAGAAAAAATCTGGCATAGAATTTTTAAATTTAACTGTAGAAAATGAAAAAAAAAAAAAAATTAATCACAGCACATTGTCTATAACACGATCAGCCCAAGGCCAGCAAGCAGACTGGAACAAGGACCCTGCAAGTCCAAAGAGAAGCAGTTTTTCTGGGATGCAGTTACTCTCTGTCCTCCTTCAGCCAAGCCAAAATAAAAGATTATCAAGGAAAAAAAAAAAAAAAGTAAAAGAAAGCTGTGCAGAGTAATTTGGCTGCACAGTGGTACTCGTTATAAAAAAGTGGCCTGGGCCCAGCTCCTCCATGGTGCAGGGACTCAGTGCAGTGCTCAGGGGCCAGGCGAGATGCTGCCACTGTGACCAGCAGTGGACACCACGCTGGTCCCTACAGCATTGTCATCTCTGAGCAGGCACTCCTTTGGCCTGTGAGGGGTCTGACACAAAGCACAGCTTTCCTGAAGCATGCACTGAACTCGTCAGATCCCCAGTTGTGTGAAGTGTTAAGTACTAAAAAAATAACAGAATCTTTTATCGGGATGGAGGTCACACGCAGACTTGGGAATTCCCCCAAGTTGGTTTATTTGCAGATTTCTTCAGTTTCTTTCTTTCTTTTTTTTTCTTCTTTTTTTTTTTTCGCAAATCACCCTTTTTTAATAAGAATCTCATCTTGAAACTTGAGAAGAAGAGAATGTATGGGTGAGCAGCTAATATTGGTGACTTCTGGAAACTCCCTTTTTATGATCTCTCTTGTTTAGCAGCTGTACTGTTTTGATGCTTTCGCTGCATGAAAAAGTTATTTGACAAGACTGGTGTACTGGAAATTCATCTGTTCCAGTAAAATTAGCTTCAGCTTACAGTAATTTTGAGAAAAGCACTACAAAATAATATTAAGATATAGACAACAGGGCTTTTATCTAATAAATCATAAAGAAGAAAAACAGCAGAGGTGTTAGAATTGGAGAAGGCAAAGCTATTTTCCTTTTTCTCTGTCAACTATACTCCTGGTTCAAATATTATTTTAAGAGTGTATATGTAGAATCTAGTGACTGGTAGATGTAAACATTGGTTTAAAATTAATTTTAAAATATCTCTTTATACAAAACAATATATTTACTGATTTAAATCATAGCCATCTGGACATGTTTATCAAAATCAGTCCTTGTCTACTATAAGCCATTTGCTGCCATTGCCACCCACTGGCCAGGGACAAATAACCATGCTGTCACTGACCCAGATCAACAAATATCCTGATTAAACAGACACATCTTGCTACACATCCAATTGCTTCCTATACAGCATCTTGCCTTTAATGCAAAATCTGGTGAGCTTTGTACAAAATCTCTTTACTGATTTCGTCTTCAAAACAGAAGTCGTAGTCCGGTAGAGGAGCAGAGGGGAGGGAGCATGTTTTGCAGACCATGAACTCTGATCTGGTAGTTTCATCCTTCTGTCATCTCTAAATGTACTACTTAAACCCAAAGAATCTTGTCCTTTCATGTTTCTGTACCACATGACACAGTTTTAGCAATATATAGTAAAATACTGAAACTGAATTACAGACTGTAGGGAGCCATTTTTCTCACATAGGGGTCAGCATACAGGGCAATACTTTGGATTAAGGATGAAATTACTACAGAACCATAATAACCAACCTTATTAATCTCTTCTCTTTTCCTTAAGAGTTATCACAAAAAGTAATGTTCCAGCAATTGCAGATTAACATTGGAATCCTTCTCTGTTTCAGTCACAGTCCTTCATGTACTGTGATTTTGTGTGTCATTTTGTACGAATCATACTAACAATTTCATTAATCATATCTGGGGTTTTTTTTCTGGTTTACCACTTTCCTTCACAAATAGCTTTAGGGCTGAACATTTGGGCCTTTGAAACAAATTTCAAAAACTGATATAAAACCCATTTTTGTTTTGTTTCACTTAAATACATACCAGGTGCATACCACAAATGCTGGGACAGCCTTCTCTACAAGTGGTTAATCAGAGGCAAAGAAAGGCAATAATGTTTTGTTCTCTGCATCATTAGTAAGGGCGAAGGAGGAGAAGGACTTAGCAGAACAACTGCATCTTTTGTTTTGTTTAGAAATTCTTTGGAACAATTCTGCCAAGCAGCACATTTTCTCACTGTTTCATTTTTCTTTGTTGTTTTCATATCTAATTAAAATTCTGCAATGTTGTCATGAAATTGTTGTCCATTTAAGGTCACAAACAGCTTCTGTCGTAATGAAACATGAATCGCATTAGTTAATTGAATTGGGCACTTACTGTGTGTTGTTAATGGACTGAGTGCACTTATATTCTTAATATATAATGAGCATTTTTTCAGTCTACGGAGCGTGTGGACATAGAAAATGCTGCAATCATTCTTTGCTTCACAGCAGGGAGATTTAATTGGCAACAGACAAGGCTAAGAAGTATTTGCGAAGGAAAGGAACTGTAAGGTCTCACACAGGCATCTGCTAGCTGGGATGAGATTGGTTCTTCAGTGGTCTGGGGTCAGGTCACAGTCCCAGGCAGAAAGCTACAATTATACATGTATTATGCATGGTGTCTCTGCGATGTCTGTAACGATAGGATGAACCAAGGAAGAGTAACAAAACACCTGTGGCCTTCTGCAGCAGCAGGCTTTTTGGGTTAAGTAAACCTCATGACTGAAACCCTCAGCATACAATCCAGATGGTACGCCTCTGGTCTCTGTGCAGATACTACCCTCATACCCATGGCAACATCACAAGCTTAGCTCTGAGGTCCTTTTCACAGATGGGAGATTCTTCTGCCCAGGGAGGTGGTGGAGTCACCATCCCTGGCAGCATTTAAGAGCCGTGTAGATGTTGTGCTTAGGGACATGGTTTAGTGGTTTTTGATAGGGCTAGGAATAAGGTTGGACTTGCTGATCTTGAAGGTCTCTTCCAGACAAAATTATTCTATGATTCTATAATTTGAGGGAGTTAATATTTGACATATGAAGAATACACTTTATCTCCACACTCCAACTTAAAGATAGAAAGTCTCTTAAGAAAGAGGCCATTCTCCATTTTTGCACAAGCAAAAGATGTACAAACATAGGCTCTAACATGCACCCAGCTTCCTTACTGTTCCTCATTAAGGCACAGTTCTTGCCTAGGCCTATTTCATTATTTTCAACAGATTTGTCAGAGTTATCAAGATCTCTCAAGAGAATGAGAGTCAGAGTTTTGCATACATAAGGTACTGAAAAGATCTTAGGTAGTATCATGTTAATAATAACCTTTACTGACAGATCTGACATTTTAGAGGACATTAGGAGAGCTACGTTTGGGGTTCTGGGGTTTGTTTTGGTTTTGGGGTTTGTTTTTAAATAAAAGACCATATCCTAGTTTATTAGGATTTGTAAGGGCTCCCTTTCTGAATATGTTCTTTCTCCCTGTGATCTAAAACTCTAAGAAACTGAGCCAATGAGCCAGAAGTCAGGGTTATTATCTTCCACATTAATCAGTCCTGTCAGTTAAGTCTTGAGTTAAGCCTTTAAATACTTCTTTTCACGCCAGAATTCCATCTCACCCTTACATCTGTAGGGTATTTAAAGCCCACAAAAAAACATGCTACTCTCTGACCAGAGAATTAAACTACAAAAACAGGCCTTGCATACCTTCATTTTAACTTTGCAAGATGGTTACATCTACATATATTTCAAATGCAGTTGTGCTGTTCCTTATCAGGAGGTAACATTTGAATTACTAATTAACTTGCTAATCAGTATTTCAAAAACATCAAATTACAGTCATACAAGTAAATTTACCAATTACATAAAACTGTAGGATGTTTAATAAAACTTCTCCACCATATTATATTTAAGGATGATAATTATTCAGTGCTTCTTAGAAGCAAGACATATTTCTAATGCATTATTGTGTGGGTGGATTCATTTTTTTTAATTACATCTTATGAATTACTGAAAACCATCCATGCTTTAAAGAGAGAGCCCTGTGAAATATCAGGACCGTCAATAAACAGTCTAGATGGAGTACCATTCAACAGAGTATAAGCAATGTGAACAAGAAATAAAAGCGTATTCCTCACTGAAGTATCAGCCTTCTAAAGCAGCGTAAAAATAACTAAGCCAGCATATTTGTAAATTTTCTCAGAAGACCCACTATGCAGCACTACCTCAAAGCAGTCACTCTTAAAACCCTTGGGGACACCTACTTGTCACAGAATAAATTATCTGGCTAATATCCAGTATTACAGTATATGTCAGCAGGCACCCAGGAGACAGGCATTAGAGAGCACTTAGCTTCTCTAGCCTTTCAGGGTAGTCCTTACATAAATGACTTTGCCCAATTATAAAACATAACCGATGTACTTATTCTGGAGTTTTCTAGCAGCAGCCTTTCATCTTAAAACATTTAGAGAGCACTGCATTTTTGGTTTTTTTTTTTCCAAAATCACAGGTCTCAAAATACCATTCACTGGACAGGTGTTTTTTCCAAATGAACATGAAGTTAAGGTATTCAAAGCAAACAGAAATATTTGCATGGTATTTGAGTGGGCTCAAACACTAAGATCATGCTGTTCGATAGAAACTCTTGGGGAAATAAATTCTCCCACAACTCGAACAGCAGCTCTTCTTTGCTAGTTACTTAACGTAATAGCCAAGTTTGCATCCCACATGCAACATACATATAAAACTAGAAGATAAATTCATCACTAGTACACTACAGCTCCCAAAAAAGTAAAAGAGACTTCTTGAGACATTCACTTCAGTTCACTATAGCGATCCACAGTCAGCAGCAAGCTGTAGCACAAGGAAACCTGTTGACTCCGAAGTTGCAAACCAAATCGATGCTTTACACCAAATCAAACAAACCCAGTAAGCAATACGGTAAATACCAAAATTATTTTGCATGCTTGAAATTCAGATCTTTCAAAGCAACACCAAAGAATGCAGGGTATTCAAAGACCAAGTAAAATGTTTTTCGCCGATGAAAGAAACGTGAAGGACTTGGAAAATTTGTTGCGTTTTACTCGACTCGCAACAAACAACCGGAATGAACCGAGAGCAAGAGCGAAGCACTGGGAAGGAATTGAGCCACCTTAGAGCAGCAGGTTTCGTAACCGATGAGATTCGGGTCAGACTGGGTCTGCTGTTCACGCACTCCGTGCCCGGCACTCGTTTATACAACTTGCCGCATTAATTAGCGGACTTTCCTGCCACGATCCGCACTCCAACATCCTCCACAAAGCACCCCCCACCCCCCCCCCCCCCCCCGGGGGGTGGGCCCCCCCCTCCCCCCCCCCCCCCCCCCCCCCCCCTTACACCCGCGCAGCGAGCCAATGGGCGGCCGGACCCCGACCCC
>WUAM01000335.1:4650624-4689143 GCA_024336885.1 Actenoides hombroni | reverse complement strand
TGCTTAGGGACATGGTTTAGTGGTTTTTGATAGGGCTAGGAATAAGGTTGGACTTGCTGATCTTGAAGGTCTCTTCCCAACAATACTATTCTATGATTCTATGATTCTATTTAGGTTCAGGGGATGGAAGTTTGGGAAGTGTGGCTGACTGTGAGAAAGACAACACTGTTACTTGTGCAATTTTGAAAGACTTGATGTCATTAAAAACTATTCACATCTATCTAAAAATGTGTAATATATATATATATAGTGACGTATAATTAAGGAGAGGAGGAAATGAAAGAGATTCAAGGAAGGCTGAAAAATAAAAATAAACCAAGGAGTCCTCTAGGGAGACTAGAGAAGAAGCAAAGACTGATGCAGCCTTGCAGAACTTAATGCAGCTTTGTTATCTTCTACAGTGCCCTCACATTCATGGAGACAATCAAGGGCCCTGCTTGTATGGGTGGCCCTCCATGAGAACACCTGTGCTCGGGCTGCCCTCTATTGCTGCGTCAAGCCACAGGATCAAAGGAGTGAAGGCAGCTGTATGTGAACAGGAGCATTTCATACCCTGGCACAGGTTTAACGTTGGTATCATTAGCAACTTGTTTAGCTTTGCTTTCAATCAAGTATTACAGCTATTTCCTTTTTTTTTTTTTTTTAATACAGCCCCTTCCCATTATGTTGCTGTCATTGTATGTTTAATTTCTATTCCTTCCATTTGGATAAAACATGTGGACAAAACCAAATTTTTATTCTGCTTGCTTTTTAGCATTCATTACATATTTTATGAATGCGTTCCTTATAAGGCTGTCCACTTTAAAAGTCTAAGTTGAACTTCTCTTCTTAGTCTTTTATTGTCACTAGCATTTAACTTCTAGCAATTGTTTTGAAAACTAAATAGTCATATTAGTTTTCCAGCTAAAAAGATATATTACATTTTTTAATTAAGTTAGAAGTTACTATGTTGCTTATTTTTAAGAATTTCTATTTTAGGAATCCATGGGTTTTTGTCTCAAAGTCTTTTTTAGTCAAATGAATACTAAAAAGTTCAGAAAAAAATCTTTGCAAAACACTGAGGGACATAAAACTCCCCTTCACTGTTAATACACAAGTATTAAAAACTCTCCTTTTTCACCAAAATCACTATCCATCCAGCACAGACTGTCCCTCTCTCTGCTCAGCAACACCTGATTCAGATGAAGATGAAGATGAAAAAAATGCCACAAGAGGTGGATTTAGGTTTCTTTGCCACCCTTCCCCCGGTCCTGCATAGCCCCCTTGAAGAAATCCCACTAGTCCCAGGAATTCAGAGTTGGATTTAATCCTTCAATAAGGCTTCCTATTTTACTATTACTACTACTACTACCACCATTACTGTTCTGGAATAACTGTTACTGGCTTTTGTTTACTATAAAAATATTTAATTATTCTTTGAAGCTTGCTAAACCCACTTTTCAGCATCCTGAAACAATCATCTAATTTAAATACTTTATATAATAAAATGGTTTATTTGTGGATCCCGTGAAAAAATACATCCTCTTACAAGCTTTGAATTTCCTATCTTTCCTTATCTAATTGAAATCCCTCTATTTTTTGCATGATGAGGACTGGGAGTACTTAATCTCCATCACTACATTCTCTGTGACTTTTTCACTCTGTGTTCAGTTAGTAGGTTACTTACCAACGTGGCTAGTTCCAGCAATCTCCCTATAGAAAAGTTTTTTCTGTTCTTATAGTCTCACCACTCCACTCTGATCCTTGTCAAATAAACTGTACAGAAAATGTAAACACAACTTTCAGAAAATGTCTTTTCAATCTCAACAATTTTAATTAAATTATTAACAACGCAATGATTAACATTTTAGAAATGGGATCAGGAATTTAACTTTCTCTGTCCCTATTCCAACTGTAGCTTTGTAACGTATTACAAAGTTGTACTCTCTGCAACTACCTGAAAGGAGGTTGTAGTGAGGTGGGTGCCAGCCTCTTCTCTCAAGTGATTAATGACAGGACTAGAGGAAATGGCCTGGAGCTGCACCAGGGAAGGTTTATATTATATACTAGGAAGAATTTCTTTACTGAAAGAGTAGTCAGGTGCTGGAACTGACTGCCCAGGGAGGTGGTGGAGTCACCATCCCTGGTGGTATTAAAAAACCATGTAGATGAGGCATTTCAGGGCATGTTCTGCTGGGATGGTGAGGTGATTTTTGGGTTCATGGTTGGACATGGTGATCTTAGAGATCTTTTCCAACTGTGACAATTCTGTGATTCTGTGATACTTGGCCCAAGACTTTTGGTGCTTGGCACCTACATAACTCCAGACAATCAAGGCAGGAGGTCCCCCATGTGCAGAACTCAGTCAGTTCTCTTAGGTATCTATTCATGTGTTTAGGAATCTATCCAGAAAACATATTTTTTTAAGATTTAGGGAAATGGGATACATAACAGTGAAAAAGAGAAAGAACTCTCTTAGGCAATATTGTACTGACAGTTATTTGCCCCAACAAAAGCTAACTGTTTTATCAAAACTTAAGTAAGTAGATAAAAAGATAGTAACTCTTATTTTGACACGGAAATTGTTTGAAATACCTTACCTTCTGTTAATGGCCCTTGATCTTACAAAGCTTCTGCTTCTTTACTGAAATCCTACAAATGTCTGTGAGAAACTGAGGAAGGTCAGAAGCTGGAATGTCATCGGAGAGGGGTAGTGTGGCTTTTAGGCACTAGCTGGTCAATTCTTTGTTTTAAGAAGAAAAGCTCTTGGAAGAGAAGCTCAGCTACAGAGCAGAGAGTCAGATCACCCCTCTCTGGCAGAAAATGCAATTCTTTGCAAGTGAAGATGTCTTTTCTCACTGGTCAGAATGAGACTGGCAATACCCCTAAGTTGTTACCAGGAACAGAGTCATGAGGAAAACGTGAATTAAGCAAGCTTCTTGATTTCAGCAAAGAGAATGGATGTCATGAGACACTAAATGAGCTTTTCTTACCAGTAACTAAGAGTGACTCTCTGGGAAATAACATCATTTGGCTAGGCAGAAAACTCTGGGTCTGAGACAAGGCTGATGGCTTTGATTCTGTTGTTCCCGGTTTCACATGAAAGCCTGATTAGGCAGTGACATCTCTGCCAGTTCTGATTGTGGTCCAAAAAGACTGCACAAGAAGGCATTTTAGTTTGTTAAAGAATAAGGAAAGCTTCCGGGCAAAGGAGAGCCTAGAAAATGGAGAGGATCAGAACAGAGGTATATCCTGTAAAGAAGCCAGAAGTTATGAGGATCTGGGGACCATATTAGTCAGATATGTCTATTAAAGACATCTGTACATATGGCAGCATCTTGTGAATTCAGAAAACACGATGCCAGTTATGACCATCAGAGAGTTGTAATTTTGGTAAACGCCTAAAAGAGAATTTAGTAAAACTGGTAAGGTAGCAGAAAAAGGAGTTGAATAAGCATAAGTATTTAGACAAATGTAACAAGCTTAAAAACAAAAGAACAACCGGAGTATTTTACTGTGGAGAATGATTTCAATAGTAATGGGCAGTAGGGAAATGTAGTGGAACAACATCACAGACTGTTCAGAAAGACTGGCCCACAAATGCAATACCACTGTATAGAAGGATAACATGAACATTATTTAGCTGAACTTTAACATGGCAGGACTATGCAACTGAATCTCTGAAGACAAATAAATGCTAAACTAGAAATTCCAAAGCATTTTAACAACTTCTGGAAAGTAGGGACATTAGCAGGTCTTTTTTGTTAATACCCAGCTTAAGAAAAGGAAATTGAGTGAGCAATGTTGAACTCAAAAGAACTGTTAACAAAACTGGTAATAGGGACTTTGGCTACTCCCCTGTGCTTGGCCAAATAACTCAGGACTTGACATTTGACGTGACAGCATCTTGGAAGAAACAAGTCTTAACTCAAGTATTAATCCCAAACTGATTGTAGCTGACTCACTAAGCCTTAATGTCTAGGTGGACCACAAGTCTAATTCAGTATAGCAGCTCCTATGTTCACGGATCATTCCTTACATCTCTTGGAGGTGATGCTCTTTTGTTTTCTTTAAAAATTGTGACATAAATACATATTTTAGTATCTAAGAAATCCAACAAAGAAAGAGCAACTTCATCTTTCTGCTCCTAAACCTACTTTTAAAAATTGGCCAGAGGTTAAGTACTAGACACAGCTTTATGAGTTGCTTCTCCTCCCAGGAGCATGAAAGCCTTCAGAGCTTTGTGCTCATAGAGTAGCTCAGTGGCTACCAGCTTGTTGATAAAACACATAGATGCACTGTACCTTTCATGTATTAGGATTCACTGAGCAGGGCTGAACTACAGCTGTACAGTGCCCAGGTATCCCTGCTCTCTGAGCACAGTTTTGTGTTGGCTTCACAGCAAACCAGACATAACAAGTGTCTGTACTAAGCCTTGTTTCAAACACTCCTACCTAACCCTGATTGCTTCTAGAGGAATACCACCTCAACTTAGTCTTATTTAAGGCACAAACTAGGTACTGGAGTTTCACTGAGAATTAGGCAGGAATAGTCTTCAGTGCAAGCTACCACCGTGTCACAACACAATCTTGAAGAGTCCTCTTGGCATTATCCCACAGTGACGTGGCAATGACATGCACCTAGGCTGCACTCAGCATTCTGGCAGCCAGCTGCAGGTAAAACCTGCTGGACTACAGCTCAAGCACGATTAGTGGCGCGATGGCAGTCATGTATTTGTCTCCACTGACTTCAAGTCTATAGACAGGAATAAGCAATGTATTAGCAAGGAAAGGTGTAACTTGTGTACACACAAATGCTTTGCATAAACTGGATATGTGAAAATTTATATTGAAAACAGAGGTGATGAAGGAAGGTTACACAGGAATAGAAACAAGGAATCACACACACACAGGAACAGCTGAAGAAACACACAGGAGAAGGAAAGTGAGTACCTAAACCAAAGCATGCAAAAAACCCAAAACCAAACAAAAAAACCCAAAACCAAAGAATGAATAAAACAGTGCAAGTTAAGAGGTACCATTTGGAAGTGGACAAAGATGACAAAATCCAACTAACACTACTTTACAGGGTCAAGCAAGCATGAGAAGACACTCACTAACCCTCCTATGGTTGCTACAGATAGGAAGGCCATTCAGATAGGACTGAAAACATGAGGCAAAAAAAAGATGCAAAGGAACAGTGTATTTTTTTCCAATCAAAAGCCATTTGTAACCTGTGCTGAAAATGTCTTTTTTCTTCACTTCAAGCATATTAAGAGTTTAATATACACCAGCTAGTAACACTGGTGACACTGACAGGGATTTTTTGAATCTAAGATTTGTTTCATCTTTAACTATTTTGAACCTCTAATCCTCCTTGTGCAAAGTCTTCTTCCTTCAGGTCAAAGTATTAAATAGGCTCAAGAAGTAAATAAGGAAATAAATACCAGAAACCCCATGGGGAACCCTTAAATTAAAGTTTTTTCATAATCACATCAACTTAATGCCATGATTACAAGCTCAGTTCAGCTTATTCCCTTTCCCACAGCTGAAGCTGTGGGAATAAGTAGCCAAAAAAATGAAAGGGCTTTGGTTTTCTTTTAGTTTCTTGCTGCTTGTGTTGCTCTGGATTGTTGAGGTTTTTTTAAATTTTAACTGCTCTCATTATAGACATACAGGAATTTTAAAACACAAATTTGTAAAAATCAAACACATAGCCCAAAACATTGGCCTGCAAATTTCCCCCATGTTTCGTACCTCTTTTGCATTCTAATGTATGCCCATGTTGGATTTGCATCAGACTTTTGGTTTTAATGGATATAAATTATACTGGTGTAAACCCCTGTGTAGACAAAATCTTGTTGCTGTAACTGTTTTGCACTAGCATGACTTATTTCAGTTAATGAGTCAGAATACAGGTTGATATCAATATAAATGGTTCATCCTGGGTGGAGGATTACTTCTTTATTGTTTAAGTGTAGATAAGTTCTGAACTTTTCCCTTACTTGGGCCATATCTAGTATTTCTCATCCAGAAAAAACACAGCTTCTTTTCATCACCTTTTTGACTGTTGGGCCCTGTCTGTGTTCTTGCTCCAATTGTACAGTCATCAGAAAATGGAATAGCCAAATTCTTCTTGAAAGCAGCAGCTCTGTTTCAGGCGACAGCAACCACAGAATCAAATGCCTCTAATCTTAAAAGAAAAAGAAAGAAAACTAACTCAAAAGTTTGAAGCTAATAAATAGTTTGTAGTTGGCCTAGACACTTGTATTTAATATTGAGGCAGCAATGTCCTTCTGGCCTCCAGTGGAGTATCTCCTGGAGAGAGAGAGATGAGCACACAACAGAATGAAGTCTTAATGCCAGCTGCTTCTTGGGAACACTACAATAACATTCTGGCAGACTGGGCTCCCTTGGCTCCTGTGCTCACTGCAGTGTGAGTGTCTCGGTTTTGCGTGGTGCTTGGCAGGTTTCCCAACCTTACATTATCTGGGAAGGGAAGATGAGAGAAGCTGGTACATTCAGGGAGCTTTTGAAGAAGCTTCTTCAGAGTTTGCTCAGAGTGAAACAGTTGGCTGCATGTAGGAGAAGTATTAAGACTGCAGATGAGACTGCTAGCTTGAAAAGGGCTGAACTGAATTGTATCCAGAAACCAAGATGCTCAGATACCACAGGAATGTATGTGGTGTAAGAACATAGATAGAAGAAGATGAGATAGCAAATGGGACAGAATTTTGCACATGATTTCCTGAGTTTGTCTGAACTTACAGCAGCAACAGTTAATTACAGAAGGTTCTGAAGGCAGCTCCTGGGTGGGTTATGTAACTTATCCATTACATCCCAGCCATAAACTGCCAGCTGAGAGTTTCTCCTGTGGCAGCAATCCCCTACTGATGCAAAGCTGATGGAAACCATTCCTGTGCCTTCCCACGCAGGGGCAGAAGCAACAGATACCAGTGATGGAAGATCTGGGGGAGAAGCAGTGTGTTGACAGCAGTGGCAAAACGCCAGTGAAAAGATTCTCAAGATGGGCACAGGTCATCACCCAAAGAGAGACAGACACAGGAGGTGGTTTCATACAGCAGTTATTTCTGGTCATCCTCTAGATGATTCTTGTACCTACTTCCACATTTAGTCCCTCTTCTTCTGTCACACATGAATCCCTCGCTTCCTCTGGCTCTTAAGCAAGGGTAGCTCTTTAATTGCAGATCAATGCTTTAATGTAATTCTTGAGGTTACTTTGAAATAAGTGGGCAAGACACACTGGCCTTCTGGCAGCAGCTGCTGGCACAAGAGTCACAGCACACCTTGCTGTATGGGGAAAGTGGTGCCCTAAGGACTCTATGTGCACAGCAGGATCCATCAGTTTTCTCTGATAGTGCTTTAGGCCACATCTACATAGCACAGAGATACTTGAGCTGCCTCTAAACAGTGGTTGCACTTCTTTCACAGCAGGAATAGGAGTATTAGCCCACCTGGAGTATGATTGCAATATACTATAGCACTAGCACCCCTACACCTAGTTGGTTTTTTCAGAGCAAGGTCAGCACTCTCTTCCTTTCCCACTCTCCTGTGTGGACCTACCTGCACTTAGAAGTGTTAGAAAAAGTAAAATATCAAATTTAGGACCTTATATCAATTTTACTGTGCAGTTTCCAGTCTGCAGGCTCTTTTTTATTTTAGAAAGTGGGAAATCTTTCAAGACTGATTTCATAGGTAATGCATATTTTTCTTAGCTAATTTTCATTATTTTGTTTTTTATTCTTTCCTTTTTGAGTATCTGAAATTTTGCATGAAACTTCTACTCACTTGGAAACACTAAGACATGAGGTAATTACCCATCTTTCCTGCTTAAGTTAACAGCCTTCTCCTTCCTTATGCTGTTAGTTCAAGGTCACAGTGATAGATTTAAGTCCTTCATGAATTTTCTCTGACTTGCTGTCCACAGAAATTGTTCATTAAAAGATCCAGTTTCCATTGTCATTCTCCTTTTCAGATGTCAACAGGAAATATAAAGGTTCATCCTTTTGCAAATGATCTACAAGGACATGCAGGGTTATGGAGAAAACAAAAACAACAACAACAACCAACAACAACAACAAAACAGCAGTTAACCAAATCCTTTAGTTTCTGTTTTGAATGACTGGCCATAGGAATGCAGGCTAAGCTGTATTTCAGCTGTTCCCAAAGATGCGTATTTGTAACTTGTTCATCATGGTAGGTACTTAAGGCTCCAGTGACAGCTATGTGACCACTCTGATGGTCATTGTCCTGCAGCAGAACTAGCCCTTACTTCCTCTCAAGAACATCAGGCATGAAAGAGAACAAAGAGGGATTTGTTGTTTCAAAGGACTGGCACTCATACCTCCTGCTCTTTACCAAAACAAGATAGATCCTAGGTCACCTCAGCTCTCGCCCTATGGTCCCAGCAACCATTAGGTTGTAAGGCACTGTATGACTTGCTCCAGGAATTGATGTGAATGTCTGATATCCAGGAGAGATGAGACTTGCCTTACAGGATCTGTAGGCAATCTGGTTGATAGGAGCAAAACTCAGTACCCAGAACACCACCAACCTACTTCATTGGGAACTACCCATCACCACCAAAAGGAAAGAAAAGCGCACCACAGCCTTAAAGTTTCAGCATTATGTTTTTTAAAATCTTACTAGGGTCTGAGGTATGTGTCTTTCACGGTAAAAATTAATACTTGAAGTACACTGTGAATGCACAGATGCAGATCAGTGCTGAACATCTGGTTAAAATAAATTAGAGTCTTATTTTGCAAATAAAAGTTCCAAGAGTCTACATGACAAAGTCTGGCCAGCATAGTTATCTCTTGGGTAAAAAGTCACACCTCTAGCCTACCAAGATAACTATTTTGGCATGATTCCCTTCCCCAACATGTAGACTTTGTTGACTTACAACAAATACAGGAGTCCTTTTGCCAGTATAACTCACATAAACCGCTCATAAACCCTTTTTCTCCTGCTACTAGTCTTTAAGATTTTTCAATTTTAAAGCTTCCTGCTAAAAGGAAATGCCCTTTCTTTTATCAGTAAGACATTATTTCTTTTTACAGAGGAATTAAACTATGCGTATGGGTAGGAGGTATATCACTTTCAAACATCCCAGTGGTACTTGCTTTTGGATGGGAGAAGATCCCACTTCTGTAGGATGCCTGTTGTTTGTTCTAGCGTTGATTTTGGAGCTGGAGGAGCAGAGGTGGTTTGCATTTTTTGGGTTTGTGTGATGTCATTTGAATAAATCTAGTGGCCATAGTTAATAGATTACAACTGTGTATGCAAATGAATTTGAGCTGTTTTGAATAATGAAACAAAGTCCTTCAGTCTGTGAATTGTATTCTTATACTCTGACTCTTCCATGTTTTTTCATATGGTCCCTGTTGGCTCTTACCTAATAACATTTCCCAAAGGACATTCTGGATGAACCCAAATATTCAAGATTTACCAGCCAACCTTAACCTATGGGCTTGCCATAAAGCAAGGCAACTTGTAACCCTATCTTGGCTTAAATGTAGGATTCAGCTCATTGTGGCAACAAGCAGTTTTCACCTGACCTATTTAGACAGTCGAACTGTTGCTGCTGGATCACCAAGGGGCGCAAGACCACTGCCCCAGCTCTGTGTTACTGTTTCTCAATGCTGGGCACAAGTTAGTCAAGCCAAAGAGATTTGGATCAGAACCGAGTGTGGTGACAACAAACACGGGATGGAGTGTTTCCCTCGGGGATGTTCAAACGAGAAGCAGAAAAATGCATGGCTGGTACCTTGTGGTATAGCCAGTGGGACAACCTGCTCAGGCTGGTTTGGTTCCACCCTTCTCATTCACATGCACACTCTGCCTTTTCTGGCCCAAACGAGGCCCTCCTCACCAGACTGACAGCCTTGCTGTCTTGCTTTGCCCTCTCTACACCTGCTAATACCTGCTCCTCGAGACTGGCACAACTGGATGCCCTCCGTGGCCTTAGTGACAAATGCTGTGCCACAGCATTTTGAGCATTTCTACAAGCAGCTCCCTTTGGTTCCCATTTCTCAGGCAGTTACGTGATTTAACTCTTTTGTGGTGGCCCAAGAGTGACACAGGCAGCTGGAGCAGGCAGGGAACATAACAGGGGATGTGTTCACATTTTCCTCTACTACCAATGTACCCACTGCAGCCAAATCTCTCAGACAGGGGCTTTTAAATGATGTAAATTATCTCCAGTGTGAGGGCATTCATATTGAAAGTAAGTGACAAGCAAGAAAGAGAATTTAGACAAGATTTTGAGAGAAACAGGCCCGTGTTGTCATTCAGACCCATTTTGTCATTATTTTCATTTTTAAGTCATTCTGAAGATTTGACAGGGGTTGTAATGTATCTAGGTTCTTTTCAGAGGGTGCATGTATAAGAGCAAAGTTACAGGTGAGTCCCCCGAGCAACTTTATGACACTTGTTCTCTCCTCTGAAGTGATCCACCAATCAATAAATGAGTGTTTGCTAAGTTTACTGTTGTTGTATGTGAATGTAGACTCCCTAGAATGGGTTTGATAAATTTGAGTAGAAGGAGGAGGTGGCCTAAAACTGAACAGTTCTCAGTGCAACTGAAATTCATGAAAAGATGTGCAGGGACACATTTGTTTTCCAGGTATGAGTTACACGTAGCTTCTAGCACTTACCTAAGTAGTCTTCCTTTGGAAGATAAGACTGCTAAATGCTGATGCAAACAAACAGCAAAGTAGTAATAGGATTAGCAATCCACAAAAGAGCTGAAAAGAAAATTGTGAAGGATCAAGTGTAGCAGCTTTGACCATGTTGTTTGAACATCAAGGATTTTTGTCCAGAAGGCCTCACTTTCTTTCTCTCATTAATACTAATATTGTTTCCTCAGAAGTGGCACCCATTAAATACCACCAGATAACTGCTTTAGTGTGATTACAGCTGTTACACTGATGCCAGAAAAAAACTCATTTTAGTGTTGGCCTTTCCAGAAATAAGAAAACAAGACAGCCTCCACTAGGTCTGGGTTTTTGCGTATTACAGAGCCACATCTAACTGAATTAAGTAGAGACACCGAGACTAAATTGCTGAAACATTTTTCACGTTGACTTGCTTTAACAAGAACACAGCCTAGTCTGAGCATAGCATGGGTTTCCATGCAAGCTGAATCATCAAGACCTTACGAACCCTGTGTTTAACGAGAAGTCTTGACCATTCCCCAAAACACGGGTTTTTCCTTCATCTTGCAGAGATCTGAAGGAAATTTGCCTACCAGCAAATCCACTACTGTCACAAATCCACCACTCTCCGGAAGTGTGGACAGGAGAAACAGTGATTCCCACTACTATAACCATTGATATCTATATATTTCTAAGCATATGCATCAATTTTCATGAACAAACATAACCACGATTATTCCTTGCTCTTTAGATGTCTCCATCTGAGTGCCATGTTTAATCAGCCTTATGCAAATAAGATTTCCACTGGTTTCTAGTCACACAGACTTCAGTGAGAGCCTGGCAAGACTAGGACCCGCAAGATACACCCCTGAGATCACAGACTCACAGATACAAGAATTTGTACAAATCAATAGCAAGGAGAAGGAACAAAGAAGTTAGACTAGACCACTGTTTGGACACGACCAGTTTTGTCCAAGGTCAGAAACCTCAGATATTCCTGGAGAAACAAAAAGATATACAGCCAGCAACTAACCCAGCTGCTGCAGACCTAAGACTATATTGGGCGTTGTGGAAACCAAGAATTCAAAATAGCCTCATTTCTACCACAGGCAAAGGTGAGGGGTGGTAGGAAGAAAAATATGGATGGGGATTTAATCAAGGGTGGATGTGCTAAAGCCACTTCCTAGTCAGGTACTCTGCCCATGATCAACAGGGTTTGTATGCTGACACTTTCTTTTCCTTCCCATTAGAATTCTGTAACGTGCACCTGACTGGACTGCCAGCATGTCAGCACTCCCAGGTGTAAAAACATATCAGCCTTTCTAAAGATACTGACCTCATGAAACACTACACTTTGGCACAACACAGTCAAGGTCTGAGCTGTCCTTATTTTCATGTGCTCACAACTTAGGCTTGCATAAAAGACCCACAAACTCTTTGGGAAATTAACATTTACAGTTTTGTCTATTTTTTTGTGTTCCGAGAACTTTTCTTGTTATCTTCAAGATAACATTGTAATGAGGTTTTACTGCACAGAAAACATGGGATGATTTAACCAGCTATGTCTGTTCCCTCCCTACCCAAACTCTGAAATGAGTTACCATTCAGGAACAAAAGTTTTTATGAAAATGTATGTTGTTTGTATGGAGGCAGGAGTGAGGGAAAAGTCATTCAGCTGCTAAGCCCTGGCATCAGAGCTTATTCCATTCCCTCCCCTGCCCCATATCAGGTGGCAAAGCTACCTCGTTCAGATCTGTGCAAGTTTCTTGAAAAGCCAGGAGCTAGTGTGTGTGTGTTTGTTTGTTTTGGAGTCAAAGTGAGGGCAGCATAAAAGAACCTCAAGGCAATTCCCGTTCAGTAAAATAGAAGTCTCGCTGGCTCTTCATTCAATACAATGTGGCTCAAGAGGATATCCTGCCAACTCAGTGATAACAAGGGAAATAAAGTCACTTCCTCACCAGCTGTTTGATTCAGGTAGAAAAAGGAAGCCTTTACTTCCTCATGTTTGCTTCCCTTACTGACCCCTCGGTCAGAAATGCCAGCCTGAAACTGCCTTCTCCCTCCATATTTTAAGTAAGGAGCCATCAGATCTGCGATGCTTTGCTAGGTTCAGCCATGCACTTCTCTGCACTTCTCTGCATCTATGCCCTGCCTCTCTAGCAGGGGGAAAGGCTGAGTTGCAAAGGGACTGAAACGGAACAAACTCAGCTCAGTGCACAAGCAAAGAATGAGTGTGTAATTACAGATGACATTTGTTTCTTGGATTAAAGCTGCCAAATTTGGGGCAGCGGAAGATCTGGGCTAGTGTGATCTGGATGCTTTGTTTTGAGACTGCACCGACTCAGTGCACTATTATACCTCCTAATTCTCTAAAAGTGACAAACTCCAGTTTGCCCTGAGGTCCCTGGAAACCCCAGGAACTCCGGACAGGAACATGCTGTGTCCTCCCTGCATATAATTCAACAGGCAAGAGGGCAGCGAGGGGTGGGCTCAGGGCAATCTTCCTGGCCTGCCGATCAAGCCCAGGTAGGTGAGGTAGGCATCTCAGGTGCTTTGGTGCTAAGAGGAGTTTAGGCAGAGCATCTTTCCCTTCACCACTGCTACCTTTCTTGCTTCACAGAAACAGTCAATGTAAAGATGCGTAGTAAAATGGACTGATTTGACTTAACAAGATGTTCTTAAGAAATTACTTTTTAAAAACTTAAGAGTGTTGAATGATGAGTTCTTTTCCATATATTTTGTAGCTATCCTGATACAATTTGACATCCAAGATAAACCTTTCTGTGAAATTTTGAATAAGTAGTTATTGAAAGCAAGGCCTGCAAACATTTTCTTTACATTTGTGTAAGAATTCCAGAAAGGTTGACCAAGCCAGAACTCGCCTCAGTCTATTTGCCAAGGACCCTTGCTTTCATTATAAAGAGTGCTTTTCAGAGGACAGCAAGTGTTTCAAGCAATTTTCCTAATCTTACTTGTTTTAGCAGAGATTCTCTTATTTTAAACAGACCAGTTTAGGCACCAAAAATCCAGTGGCAAACACAGAAGGAGACAAATCTTACGAAGCAGTTGAAATTCTGCTCGGGGTTCTCTTTGTGCTAAAATAGTTTTCAGCAACGGGTCATACTTCCACCCTCCCCCCCTCGCCTTGTTTTAGTACATAAAATGGACGTGTGTTTATTTAAAACAGGTTTGAAACTTAAACAAATAGTGACAGGCTGTTCAAACAAGCTTCGGAAATAGGCCTAATCAGGATGTTTGAGAAGGGGAAGGGGGAACGATCATAAAGAGCTACTTGTAATAAATAGTGCAGACACTAATAGGTTGGGTTCATGTTATTGTTGTACTAATCTTGGATGAAAAAGTACTGCATGCTGCACATTTTTTGTTAACATTCCTCTTTTGAGCCGTAGGTTATACCATACTTTTGCCTTGTCTTCAAGTTTTACTGTAACCTGTCCATCCTCATACCCAATACCAGGAGCCATACTGAATCATTAGAAATCATCTCCCAGACAAAGTGGGAGAAATGTTCCTAAACTGGGATAGAAGTGAGGCACAAAATACGCTCTTTTTGATATTGGCACTACGTATGCATCAGCTGTCATTAATATACAGAAGTGAGACCTTCCCCACAGAAAGAAATGATGAAGATTTTAACATTAATATGTTTTCACATGACTTGAATTTCCAAGGTTGGGTTGTTGTTTTTTCCTGTTGTTTTTTTTTTTTTTATTATTTCCTCTCTTTTCTACCCATAATAATATCACTAACTGTTGAATTTTACCACTGCTGTATTTTTATAAGGCCTGATCTTAAACTCCCTGTGCAAAGAAGTCAGTGGGATTACACTGGTGACAACAGGATTTAGCCCAGTATGTAACTTTCTAGGATATTGTGTTACTTCATAGCCTTAAGGAGAAATAAAAGTAGCTTTCCAAAGAGCTACACAGCAAACTGAGTGTGCTAGTGTGCTTTTTCAGCTCTGCAACAGCACTGCATAATATTAAGGCCAGAGTTTGAAAATGTCCTTTGCAAAAACCAGGCATCTAAGCAAAAATTTTCTCTGGAAGGAAGAGTTTGCATTAAAACATTTCCCCCAAAGCTTAAGCTGCTTTCATTTAAGAATATACCTTTGGAAACCCAAGTTTGAAAATGGTTGCCTGGAGGCACTCTACTTCTGTATTGAGAAACAGCAGGAGGCAGACATATTTTCAGGTCAATCTACTGGCCAAAGCCTATAGCTGATCTTACTGATCCTTACCTACTGGCACCCACTCTTACCTACAATATGCATCAATATTAATGTAATAACTTATTTTGGAAGTAAATACCTCTTACTTATTTGACTCTCACTCAATGTCTAGTGAACAGGCATCGAAATGGCAAAATATTAAAAAACCTTACATGGTAAAACCAGAAATGCTGACAATAACTAGAGATGGCTAATGATGGAGGCTAATTTAACTACATAATTTATGGAAAATTAACTTGCCTGGAGGTTTCATATTAATAATAGAGATTAATAATAGAGATACTAATAATAGAGATCTTTCTTCCTTAATTCCTGCTGTAAACCATAACAAATACACATTTTTTAGAAGGGAGATTACCTCCTTATATAAGTAACATTACAAAACAGCTAAAGGCATGATAACATAAATAGGGAATGTTAACTTCTAGCAAAAATGGGAGGTCTAGAATAATAAAGGTAGATACAAAGCCCCCCGCCTTAGTTAGATATTTCATGGGTTTATCTCAATACTTTGGAAGCAGACCTTGGTTGGCTACACACTAAAAGAGTTGCACTAACTGACGTTACTTTGTCACACTGTCAGTCAGCTTTGCTGTTTACTATTTTCATGCCATACCGTGATTTATATATCTCTCAGGAACGTTCTGAAGCTTCATGTTTGTTAGGAATTGCAGACTGAAAGACAGGCCTTACATGCACAGTATGACAATTGGATCGCTAGCCCAGTCCAACCAGTATTTGTGAGTCACAAAATCGTTATCTTTGCTACTTAAACAGCCTTTCTATTTGGTGCCTACATACACCTCTAGACTCTCCTGTAGCAGCTTTACAAAACAGCACTTCATACATGGAGAACTGCAGCTTGAAGAAGACATCCAGGGTGTTTTGGGCTGTTTTGGGCTGTCACACCAGGTGACTTGTGGGCAGCCATGAGAAGTGGCGTCACTGTATGCTTCCTCTCTTCCTCTAGCTGAATGGCTTGGCTGCAGACTGGTGGGCAGGTCAGACTGACAAGACAATCCTATGGCAAGACAGCTCTTTTTTAGGCAGGGCTGTCAGATCAGCCGGTAGGCCCAATGGACCCTACAGCCACATCCAAGGCATGATTAGCAGGACCAAGGAGTGAAAAACCATCAAAGGTATAACGCAACCCTAACAGCTTCAGAAACAGCTGTGGCTACTGCATGTAGTCTTCTGAACCCATCCCAATGGAACCAAATAAATACTGCTTTGTTTTCAGCTAAGTGAACCAGCAATATAGATGCCCCATGTCCAGTGGAAATGAAAGGTTTGGACAGTGAAGGTCCCTCTACCTCCTTTTGCGTATGTTTGGATATACAACATTCAGGAGCCAAAATGGTGGTACTGGTATTTAAAAATGCTGCTTCTTTATTTTCTGTTAGACTGGGCATGCCTAAAGCAAAAGGCACGACCGTAAGTAATTACAGCAATATTTGTAAAGAAATAGGCAGGAGAGCTTTGTGCTAAGCACTGCACAAAAATATAGCTCCCAAATTACTATATTATTAGGTTTGTGGGGCTTTTTTTTGTGCCGGCGTGATTGCTGGATAACCATTGTGCATGAAGAAGTTGTCCTTCCCATCTGAAAAAGTTACTGCAATTCTGATATTCCATTATTTCCCTTTCTAGGATGCCTTCGTGGAGTTGTATGGCAACAGTATGAGGCCTTTGTTCGATTTCTCCTGGATTTCTCTGAAGACTATTCTGAGTCTGGTTCTGGTGGGAGCTTGCATCACTATTGGTGCTTATCTCGGACATAAGTAGAGTCATCCAGTTTATTGTGGATTACAAAAGTCCTTCAAAACAACCAAATAATATTTTTTTTTTCTGTAACACAATGATATTTTATGAGCAAAACAACTTCCCAGCTAAATATTAAATCAGCTATTACTGCCAAAGGAAATATGATTTATTTTTACAATGCAGGAAAATTATTTATTAAAAGATATTTACATTTTAACCTGCTATTTTCAGAAACTCTGCAAATTGTATCTGTCATCACATCATGTTGTTATGCTTAACTTTAATGAGCCCCGAAGTCTTTTAGATTGTTGGGTTTTTTAAATTAATGCAGCTGGCTGGATTATTTTATCTCTGAAGAGCAAATACACTGACAAAGAACTACCTGCTTACACTTATGAAGACAGTTATTTGAGCTGTTAAAGGCTGCATAATTGTGTTGATTTTCCTTGCATTTTCTGGATGTCTATGAGGGATCTGAAAGACAAGGTCAGCATGAACAAAGTTCTTGCCTGCCCAGTCCTGCTGGCAAGAACCAATGGACTAAACAATTCAACATGGTACATATGTGGAGTCGAGACGGTTAATTCTTGAAGGACACCTGCTATCCCTACGGAACCGTTGGAAATATGATTGCCTATGCCTTGTAAACAGGTGTTTTCAAGTTACCAGTTGTGCCATGACATTGTAATCACGATACTCTAATACATGTCAACTCAAATACTTTTTTTTTAATAGAAGTGTGAAGTTAAATCTTTGGGGCTTGCAGGAAATTGCCATTCCAATGATTTTCTAAGCAGTAAAAGCATTTTTTTTGTGGCTACTGACACAGAAACATGAGGTGACCTTAAGTGCCTGCTTCAAAAGAGCAGAGCTGGAGTCTGAAGACCTGACCTGTGTCCCGCTTCAGTGGGCTCATATCTGCAACTGGTCCTGTTTACTTACTGAATTCCTCCAGGGGTTTGAAACCAATTAGATGTGGTCTCTAAGTCCCTGAAAGTTGAAAAAGATCTTAATTTTATTTGGCAAGAAGCAGACCTCTGCCGAGTTACAAATTAGCTGCCTATCCATGTTTATCAAACTGGACACCAAAATCAAGTTCGTTTTCATAACAGGAAAAGAAAGTGAGCTTTATCCTCCTGCCCCTTGCCCTCAAAATTGTTTCATGCTAATAACGTCCTAAGACTGTCTACAGAAGAAAAGATGATGAAGAAACTCCAAATCCCCTCTCTGGACAGAGACTGTCTGACACCACACAGGTGCCTGCTGTCGTTTCAAGTGAAAATAGGCTGGAGGAAAAGGAGGGATGGGGGAGTGAAGTCATCAGCTCACATTACAAAATGTAACTCAAGTAAAATTAATGCAGAGTACTCAGTATACAGTTTTATAAACAGGTCTGTGTTCTGAAATCAGATGTGCCAATGCATTTTAACGTGGGGCTTTCTGTACACTCAGAGTAGGCCAGCGGTCCCAATCATGCCGAAGAGCCTGAAGAAACCATGGGCTGCTCTGAGGCATGAAAATGTCCAGCTTCAAGTGTTTAAGTCAAGCACTCCTATTTTTTTCTATGAAACTTTTGAAATCTGGGATTTGTGGGTAAATGGATGTCCAGACGCAAAAAGAAAAGGTTGCAAAGCTCTGGATAAAATGTACCGTACAATACATAAGTGCTTTAATGGTGAAAAAGTACAGTGAATAAACTGTAGTTTCAACCTCAAGATTTCAGTTTAATAACTTTGTGGCATTATATGCATAATATCTCCATTAACTTGGGAATGTAAAATGTTCAATGTTAAGGCTGCAGTTACGTTGTGTCTTCAAAGCTGCTTTTTTGTTGTGTTGTTTTGTTTTATTTTTAAGAGTTGTACATCTCAGCATTTTTACTGCTATCGAGTCATGGCACCTACACTTTGTATGAGCAAAGATGGAGTGATCTTACATTTAAAATTTGAATTTACTTCTAATCTTACAGAAACGTAGATAGGAAATGTTTCTGAGAACACAAAAATGTGAACTGTGCTTGATTAAATAAAAGTTTAAAATTCCGCCATCAAACAAAAGCACCACAATGTTTTCAGAGTGCTTCTGTCAGAAGTGGGCGTGCTCATGTAGGGTTTGTATGAAAAATATTTTAAACAGGAGCAACTGAATATTGTGGATTAAGTGTGGGGTTTGGGTTTTTTTTCAGCTTCCGTGTTGAATTTGTCTGCAGCCAATTTCACAGCTGGAGTTGGCCAGGTATCAAGCTAATGTTTCACAATCTAGTCTTCATTTCAATCTGTGCCCATTTGCCCATTAAAGTTTCTGAACTATTGCACCTCAGATTGTTTCAATATTGCTTATTTTATTGAAGGTTTACATTGACAAAAGTAGGTAAAGAGTTACTATCAATTCCAGTGCTGCTATACTACCGGGATAATTCAAATGGGTTTTATTTTTTAATATCTTCCTATGGCAAAAGTTTTTCAAAGCTGCTTTAGAAATAATATGAAGACACATTGTGCACATTTAAATAAATACTGAGGATTTTGTGTTCTGTTGTGTCTACTCACTGGACTTCCCAGTGTATTAGTTAATACCAGGCAAAAAGAAGAGTCATGATAATTCTTGATGATTTTATTTTATTAAAGAGCTAGTGGAGTTTTCCCATCCTGACTGCAGAATAGTACAGTATTGTGGTTGCATTAGGTATAATAATAGTTGATAATACATTTATTAAGAAACATATTAGAAACGTTGAATGTATATAAAAGCTTGAACTTTACTAAAATCACCTCCTCTCACTCCTGCATTTATTTTGCTATAATTCCCATCTTTCCTATTCTTCATTACACTTTCATGTAAGAATTTTTTCCCCACAAAATGCCTTATAGACTTTGATGCTTCAAGACTATTCTTCAGTTCAAATCTCCTCCTCTGTCACTGTGTGCACACAGCTGACCACTCCCATCATATCGAAGTTGTAAAAGAAAAAAAAAAAAAAAAAGGGACACTTCTGAAGTTGGATAAGTGTGGAAGACCAGAGGACAACAAAGAAAGAGGTCAAGAAGTGGAGGGAAACAAAGAGATCACTGAAATATCTTCTTGGTTAAGATGAATTTGCTCATCCCTCCCTTTTCCTTGTAAATGGATGATATAAGAGCAGAGTAAAAGATTACAGAGACCTCACAATTATTCTTCACCTTAAAATTATGTCAGTTCTGAAGACAGTGCTTAGCAAAACAGGAAATCTGTAGGAACTTAACAAAAATATTTGATTTTGCTGTATTCAATTTGTCATTTATTTGTCATTAATTCTTTTTCACTTCATTTATTAAGAAAGTAATGAAATGCTTCTGAAAAAAAAAATCTGTAAGATACTGATCTGTTAGAGATCAGTAGCTTAGGAACAGGTGAAAAAAAACGAGGAAAAAAATCTGCAAGTGTTCTGAAATGAGAGCTGACACAGAGGACATTTCTTAATAGAACAAGCACTGGATCCACCAAATGAGTAATGGGGCTGTCGAGGTAACACAGGATATACAGATAGCAAAGGGAAGATACGGAGAATGACACTGGTATGTAAGAAAATCTTGAGTTTTGTATGATGAACGAGTTCACCCTAGATGGTCTGAAAATAACTTCTAGCTAAAACCAGCTACAAATGTGTGCACTATGTGACTACAATTACAAAAATTTTCAATTACAAAAATAAGTTGTAAATTACTGTAAGATTACCCAATCACTATAAAAGTTCATTGATTTGCTGTTGTGATTGGAGATTACGAAGCCTGTGTAGGGTTGCACTAATAAGGAACAATTATGAAATAAAAATGTTTCTCTGGAAACGAGATGTGCAAAGGAAACATGAAGGTGATGTCAAAGAACACAGACCCAGTACCTCCAATCCTTGCACGCACGCAGAGTCCCAAGCTGAGGCAGTGGGAGTCAGCTATATGGCATGCTTTGACCCCGAAGCATGACACTGCTTACTGTGCACCTGTACTCCACAAACCTAGAAGTCCCATTGATTAAAAATATAGTGCAGTAGCATCTTCAAAACCTATCTTTTTTTTTCTTTCCTCTCTTTATTCTTCAACAAGCAAGCAAAATGATTCATTTGTATTATGAGTTTATAGCTCAGTATGATAAGAAAAATGAAACGGCTTATGATTTATGAGGATAAAAATTCTTTCTCATGGCAAAAATTCAGCTGTGTTTTTCATTCCTATCTCTCTTTCAAAGAAGGCTAAATATAAGGAAGACAAAGAGCTAATTTAATCTGTATTTGGTTTAAATCACATTCCTATATTACATTAATGCAGCTTCATCACACAATGAAATCTCTTTCAAAAGACTATACAGCATTAAGAATTCCACACAAAATCTGTATATTTTTATAATTTAAGTAGCATATGCTTTTCTTCTGAATATTTGAATTTTAATTATCACCAGCATAAATGTACATAACCAGGTATCATTTATCCAGTACCTTTGGATGATGTATGTGTGATAATGTAGTTTGTCAGTTTATCATCAGTTAATATGATTATGTTGTTCTTTGTCTTTAAAATGTTACAAGAACATGCTGCCATTAAACTTTCCATGTCTGCCTAGTTAATATTGTGAAAAAAATAATAAAGCACACTGTGAGTTACTTGCATTGCATTTGCATTGTTTAGGATTTGTTGATAAAAAAATACTCAAACTTTCTGAGTGCAGTCCCATAAATGAAATGTAATATTTCCTTCCTGACAGTTCTGTTAACACGTTCTGCTCAGTATTCGCCAGTATTTGCCAGCCTTCCTCAAAGGTCTCTCTCTGTGCTTTGACATGGAATAACCCCAGGTTTGGTAAACTGCTGTGTGTAATGAAGTCCATGGGTGTACCTTATGCTTTCAGACCCAAGGACAGTGTCACCCATCCTGCTGTCCCATACATCTGATGTCTTCTGGGAAGTGCAGCAAGACTCTTCAATTCATGTGCTAAAACTACTTTTCATCCTTGTAGAAAGGAGCTGGAAACAGCATATTAGAAAATGTCAACAGGGGAAAAAGAAGTGGTTTTGTTACTGTTGAAGGTTTGTTACAGTTATGGTTGGTTTCCAGCAGATATACAGGTATTTTACTCCCTCTAAAGGCTTATATTAACTGGCCCTCAAATTGCAGTTGTTGCCACATACCTTCTGGGGCTTTAGTTCATATAGAATGTAGCTAAATGAGCTCAGGCAATGAGTATTTAACTGCCCTGAAAATATGCCCAGCTTTTTGAGTGGGTTTTGCAGTCTTAGCGTGGGCACTGTGCTGTGTCCTAGGTTTGGCTGGGATAGGATTAATGTCCACAAGCAGCTGGAAGGGTGCACAGCCAGAAAAAACAAGGGAACGGGTCAATGGGCTGTTTGATACCATACTGACATTACGGCCACTATGTAAGGGGAGAGGTGGCCCAGGGAAAGGGTGCTGTGATTTCAGCATGTGGCTACACGGGGAGGGTAGAATCCTGGTGCCAGTAGACACTTGCTTTCTATATGATTTCATTAGTATTATTGTTATTTACTATTGTTTTGTCTCTCTCTGTGTTATTCTGTTAAACTGTACTTAACTCACGGGATTTCACCTTGTTCCCTCCATTCTCCTTTCCATCCCACTGGGTGTACAGAGGGGTGTGGGAGCTCAGTGGGCAAGCAGCTGCATGGTGTTTAGCTGCCAGCTGAGGTTAAACCATGACAGCTATCATGGATGCACTTGTTGTGAGTGCCTGAAGTTAGTAGTTACATGCCTTTCAAGGACAATTCAGACACATGTCCAAAACATCTACTCCTCTGTCTGTGTCCCTGAAGACAGAGAAGGTGGAGGAAGTCATCCTGAAACTAAAAGAAGCAGCAGCAGAACACAACTAATAGACTCTGGGCTCTGGGGTTAAGCCATCCAACAGAGACCAAGGTTACTAAATTCTTTGCAAGGCAGATGGTAAGCAAATTTGAAATTCTGCAAGTACTGCCATATCCTACCCACCTTATTCTGTGAGACTGAAAAAAGAAGACAAGATTTTGAAGGAAAGTAGTCTCAGCACTATCCTTTTTCTAGATAAAACCTAACAAAGAAAGGTGAGAGTAAGTTTCCCTAGGGAGACAAACCAAGTTCAGCAAAACTAGGTATATTAGTGCAGTGGTTCTCTTCTTCCTGTCCAATCAGATGACTCCAGTCTTTCTAAAAAGCGAACAGATCAGCACCCATGATTAAATGCCTACCTTTCCACTGGATCGAGCACATCAAACAGATGGGGAGGAGAGAAGGGGTCTGGATAAAGACAAAACGAACATTAGACCTGATAACTAAGGTGGGCTTTGGCCATCTGAGAGTTACGTGGGAGCACCCCTAAAACACCTTTTGCTGGGCCCAAACAAGAAAGCTCCATTCTGAAAATGTACTTGAATGGTTTCAAGCACTGAAAGCCTCCACAGAAGCTGCGCTGCAGGCAGTGTGTTGTAGCCCCTCTGCTGAGACGGGCTCTCATTCCTGTAGTACCTAGAGTGCCTGCTTTTGTCCCTCTAGCTTATTAAACATTTAGTGCTAGTATTCCAGTATGAATGGCCAGATAACAACTGCATGCCATTTAAGTTTCAAGAAACATCTGATGCTTAATCAGCCACCTGCTTGTAAGTAATGTTTTAGTATCCAAAACTGGCTCTGAGGACATTCTACTCAGGGGAAAGGACCAAGTAGTCAAGATTTGTGCACTGCAAGAAACTGGCCTGCACAGATGGACAAACAACAAAGCAGCTCTTGAAGCATCCCATCGTAGTATGTAGTTTACCATGTCCTCCTACAATCGAGCACAAGTACTGAAAATGTTCAGATTGGCTGTCTAAAACCTCAAAGAGATAAATATGCAAGTCACCAAAAACCACCACTAAATTTTTTCAGGATGTCTCAAGGTAAAGGAATGCTTCTTGCTGTCTTGGCATATACTAAAAACTGTTTCTGGATTAGTTCAACCAGAAGATGCCTCCTCTTTGCTGATGAGTATACCTATTCTGGTACTGACCTGTGCAACTCATTTTAAATGTACTGAGTTGCCTTTTGGATATCCTGGAGAAATGTATTCGTGTGCCCTCTTCTGCATGTGTCCTCCAGAACTCCCACTACAAGCATGACCACAGTGGTGGGAATGCAAGGCCTCAACTATAGTGAGAAGCTTGGAAATCTGCATTCCAACAAGGTCCTGGTCATGCAGTTATAAACGTGCATCTGGAGCAGACAGTACTGGTGCAAAGCTTTATAAAGCTACAGGTGACAGAATTAAAAGCCAGCCAATCTGTTTATTTGGAGATGAAACACCAAAGGAACCTCCTGTTATTTCTTTGTCCACCTGGTAAGCTACAGACACGTGCCTACATGGTCAGAGATGATGTCCAATGCCTTAGTTCGTAATTTTCTTGAGGTAACATGGAGTTTTATGCAGGTTTAAATCTCTCCTCACCTGTACATTCCCACTCTAAAAAGATTACTGGTCCTCAATATATCCACTAAGTAAACTTTTCCCTTTCCCCAGTTGTTCTTTCAGAATATTAATATTCTCACCTCCCTGGAAACACTACAGGCTCTTTGGCAGATAAGGTGTAATATATGTGGATTATTAGTAGTATCTTATTATGTCCAATATGTGTATCTTGGGCTATGCTACTGTGTTCATAAGCACCATGGTGGGCTCTGCATTGCTAAACCAGTAAGCTGAGAAGGTTTCATCCAGATGATGAAGAGACACCTGCTGCCATTTCTGTCAAAGCAGCCATAGCCCACGCTCAGTGTTTACTCCGGCTGTAGGGGGGCTGAATGTCACCTGGTCCAGCATCACTTAGCTAGAATGGCACAAACAGGCTTTGTCTTGTTCGCCATAAAGCTCTGTGCCAGACACTTAACTTACGGTAGGGGGAAAAAATAATTTGGTCGATATGACCCAGCAGGGGTGACACTGGAGCAGCACTTTGTGTATTGTATTGAAGTAAACACATTCCATGTGACTACTTTACATTCCTTCAAAAACTGCTCTTCTGGTCAAGTATTGTGAATCCTAAGTTTGGATGCGTTGTTCCACTGGAACACAATAACGTTCATGTCTTAGACACATGAACTGACAAACATATATGATGCAAGCACACAAAAGGTTAATGAATGCAGTCTATTACTGACCACTGACTGAGCTGTGGCCATAAAGTTACTCATTCACACTGGGGTGGCAACAGCTTTGACAGACAGCTTTGATATATTTGCCTTTGTTGGGGCAACTATCTCAGAAATTGTGAAAGGAGAAAAAAGCTGTGTTCAGTACTAAAATGGACAAAAATCTAGACTACACATTATTGCTGCAGTGGAAATAATCATCCCTGATTTACTAAAAGCTTACTCAAAAAAACTGCAAACAGCTCACTTGTCAAGAAGCCTTGTGCTCTCTTCTGGGGTTCAATCCTCCAAGATACTGGTGTGACAACACATACCTCTACTTGTCTGAGTGTGCTTACAACATTCAAATTGCACAGTATTTCATAGAATGAGAGAATGATTTGGGTTGAGAGCGACCTTCAACAAGAGGGACTCTATACAAGAAGAATGCCCATATTTCATATTTGTCTAAATAAGAGCTGAGCACATGGTAGAATCTGTCTACAGATGGAGCCAACTACCTGAAAACAAAAGGTGTTAGCAGATGTCATTTTTTGAGTAAAGATTTAGCACTCAAAACTACTTGTGACTCATGCTGAGATTACATTTTTTATTAGAACAATCAATTAAACCCCCTGTTTGTGTCATCATTAAGAAGACTGATAATCAACCTGCACATGTGAACTTTGCCATAAAGATCTACTGATGGCAATAACCAGGGACTTGGTTACAACACTGCTCATTTTTCATACTCTCACAGCAACAGAAACAAAACACTCAACTCCAGTAGCTCTTTATGATTACTTGAACTTAACTATAAGGTAGAGCAAGTTCAAGTGGGATTCAGTAGGTTCTCCCTACTCATGAGTCCTCCCTACTCATATTGGACTTTGGATTTTGCAAGACATTTGCATCTTTAAATCCTAGACAGAGCTAGGAGTGTTGTGAACTTTGTAAGAGTCAAGCCTTTGGTGATCTTCAGAGCCAGAAGAGCACTACAACCTGAAGGGAATATTGATGCTAGGAGGTGAAGCATCAGCAGAAGGAAATTTTCCCCATTATTGAAATCTGGCTTAGGAGGGAGTCCCTTTGGATCCCTCCGCCGGTGTCTCACTCTGTTCCTTTGCTGTCTCCCCTCTTTTGCACTGCAGACATACATAGCTGTAACTTAAAACCCCAGCACTGAAGAATACCCTCCTTACTGTCAGATGGGTCTCCCTGCCACTAGGCTATATAGAGAACATTTACTGTCACAGGCAAGTGCCCTCATGAAACAATCAGTGTTGTGAGACAACTTTTTCCCTGAGTTTCCCTCTCTTCTCCATCCTCCTTGACCTTGTCTGATGGGAGGATGGAACATGGTAAGGGAAGGAAATTGTACAGCTGGAAGTTCCCCGGGAAACCTTGGAATAGTTCTCCAGTGGAAGAAAAACCTCCATGGAAGTTACAAAATCACTTCTAAAACTGCTATGTCCATATTGCAGGAAGTATGTGGTTTGTAAATGTGATTTGAATATATGTAGGCAATACAGTAACACTAATTCAAGTTCTGGCGAATGAAGACTGCCTATTACTATATATACTCTACTAAGGAGAAATTCAAAATCACAGACAAAAAAAATGGGAAAAAAGCAGTCATGCTGCCAAAAGTGGTTTATTAAAATGTAAACGTATTTATTTTGCCAAAATTCCATCTAAATGCAAAAGCTTAATATAATGTTAACTGTGGTGCTACTGTTCTACCTGTACAATCAGCATTAAGCCTCTGAAGATTTAAAGAATAGTATAGCAATTATATGGCTGCACCTTAATGCCAGCTTTACAATGAAGGGAAAAAATCCCTTCTGTATGCCTCACAAAAACAAGTAATTGGTTTAAATCCATCTTCCTGAAAGCAATCTGTAAACTCTCCAGTTTCAAAACAGACAGAGGAATCTTATGCAATTTGTCTGGTTTCTAATTATTAAGATAATTCATAGTAAAACACTAGAGGGGGGAGAATTAGCTGCTAGGCAAAGATGTTTGGGCACACATCAGCCACCAAAATGGATTGAGATTAGATGAAAAAGAACAGAATGGCTATTAAACCTCTGCCTAGTCTTCACTGGGCTGTTGTTATAAACTTTGAGTACAGCTGCACTTAGTGAGTTTGTACAAAAGCAGATGTCATACAAATGGGAGAAAGCAGGAACTTCATCCAGTTAGATAAGAGAATTGGCCAGCAGCCTCCAGTGAACTGAAAAGCTCTTCCAACTTTAAGGACGAAAGCTAATTATAACTCTATTTTTGTGTGTGTGTGATGCTACTAAATTATTAAGAAATATTGTCCTGTCAAAACACTATGCCATATGCACTGAATTTATTACAGGCAAAGTATTTGTCAGAGACAGGACTGGAAAGTGATTAGCCTTGATAACAAGAAGTCACTCTGCCATAAAACTGTAGGGTGCAAATGGCTTTCCTTCAGTTTCTCCCCAAACTTGGGCAATAGCGTGGAATGGCAAGAATTTGTATTTCTTCTTTTTGGTAGAGAGGATAGTTGTGATCGTAGAGATAGATAGCTGTGTGCCTGTTCAAGAAAGGTAGTTCAAGAGATACTCACTTTCAAAAGTAACACAAAACCATGGGTATCTTATTTCTGTTTTGCTTTCTTTTAATGCACAAGACAAAGAAACAGAACAAAGCTATACATGAACAGGCAGAAAGGTTCTCACTGTTGCTTGATAACAACAAGCACTCATCCAGGCAGTTGACTAAACTATGGAAGAAGCAAGGAAACAACATTCCTTCTCCTCCTCCTCCTTTGTCACCCCCAAGCACGTCTCAACACACTATGTTACAACTACTTAAGGTATGCAACTCCCTGCACCCATCGCCCAGACAGCCACCTTGGCTCTGTGGCCTTCTAGGTCCCCCAGACACCTCCAGGCAACACTGTCCATCCAGTCAGGCAATTTGCAAGAAACAAATTACATTTTACATAAGGAGAAAAAAGTGTGAGAGAGCATGTGCTCACTCTGCGAAAGTGCATGCTGAGGGTAGCAGAGAGGGGAAGTAAAAATAGCAGCTGTATTAATTGAATAGTAGAAAAAAGGTTCAAACTCCAGACCCTGCTATTTCACTTCACTCATGTCTCCTTTGGAGTAAGTGGTTATGACCACTGACAAGCAATGTCATTCCTCATAGCCTAACTTTCAGGTTCTGTGCAAACTGGCAACCTGTGCAGACCATCTTTATGAAAAGGAAATGCAGCTTGTTTTTCTTTTCAGGACAAGGTAGAACCACTGGGGCACCCTGAAAGAAACAAGAAAAACAAGACAAAAAACCCCCAGAGGAGACAGAGCACACCAGAAGGCTGACTGCTAGTGGGACAGCTGTAAACAAGAATGAAAGACTCAGATATGGTATTAAAATGGGCAGTGTGAAGAGTCCAGAAGAGTGCTATGTTTGAATCTATCCAAGCCATACTTCCCAAATAATATATTTTAATGCAATTATCCTAGAAGAAAAAAAAAACCAAAACCTGGATTTATATCATCAATAAGACAACAGAGCCAGTGACAACTCAAGAGACTTACAACAATCTTTTGAACTTTGAATGAAGACTGCCAGTGTAGCTCCAAAACCTAACATAGGCAAGAGAGGCATTTAAGACTTCTAAACACAGATTCAGAGTGTCAATTTAGAAATGCTAAATAAAAACCAGTAATGCCTTATTAAACTAAAAGCAAATCACCAAGAAATCATCTTTCAGGGGTCAGCTGAACCACCACATTGTACTTGCACGGAAAATTAACCAGCAGATTTTTCTGAACAAAGACACAAGAATCACTTTTGCTTAGTGAATGCAGGAGCCAAACTCTTCTATTGTGAGGGCTTCAATAGACAAATAACTTTGACAGCATGGCGGAGGAAAGGTGTCTTTGACCCAGTTTCTGTATTACAGTATTGCTTAGGTGATGGTGGTATGAGTGTCACTCGTAAATCTTTTTTATTTAATTTTCCTCTCTGGCTTGCGCCCCATCACTCTGTTTAAAAAATCCACACATGCTATCATCGGCTCAAGAATAAGATTAATTGAGCTCAGTCACTGCTGCTGACTTCTTATATGCATTCAGCAGGTGATGTCTTCAACATAGAGGCCCTTTACATAATGCGAGAGGAAAACTTGCTTTTTATTTTGGTTTTCTCATTTCACAGCCATTTTGAAAGCAGAGTTCTCATTTCTTCCTGACGTCTTTGCCCTAAACCTCTCAACATGCCCTGAGAAATTTTGAAGGTCAGACCTTCTTCATCTGGTGGAACCTAAATGATTTTTTTCTAGCCTGTCCACCAAGAAGCTTCTTGCTACTTCTCATACCACTGACCTGGGAGAAGATACAATTGCTCCTTTTTGTAGAACAACAAATTCCTGCAGAGCCAGGGAATTGGACTACTGATCAAGGGGATAAATGACTGAAAGAAAGGTTCCACAAGCACAGGTGGCAGGGAAACTGGAAGTCCATGTGTGCAGGCACATAAGGGTGGTGTCCCCACCAGGGACTTGGGCAAGAGATGTGACAGATGGACTGGGATAAAAGTATTGAAAATCTGAGTAAAAGAGGCAAAATCCAGAGGATGCACATGAAATTAAAATGACAGGTTCTTCCCATGGCAAGGGCTGAAATACTCTTACAAGTCTCAACATTCACAATAATGATTTTCTCTTTAAAAAGCCCTCACTGCTAGCCATGTTTCAATCTTGTTTTCAATGGATCTTGAATTATTATGAACACTTGCTTGTCTGCTTTGATATGTCACAAGCCATCACTAACCTGACAGCTCTCTGGCAGAATTCTAAACATCTTGAAAAATACAAAATCAACCTTTCTTTTAGTACTTCCCCCATTTCCAGCTCCTAAATTAAAATCTAATTCAGGGGCTTGAAAAGAGAAAAACCAGAAATGAATGCTCACCGATGTCCTGATAAGGAAAGATGAAACAAAAATGTTACACTGTTAAAAGCAATGGAATAAAGGGGAAAAGAAAAGTAGGACCAGTTTTATGTAGGCTGCACAGTGGTGTATACCAGAGCAAGGGTAAGCAACCCATGAGAAGCATGCAAATAATTCTGCTGTGCAGAGACTGGGATTAGACCTCGTGACTCCCAGCATGGGTACACAGATGTGGGTGGTACTGTGCAATCCAAACCCAAGCAGAGAAAGGAGGTGAACCAGCAAAAAATGCTAGGGAGATCCCTGTTCAATCCTATCAGACAGTAAAGCAGCCAAAGACCCAAGGAGCTGCTGTCGTCAGCCACAAGACCTCTTCCCAACTCACTGTCTCTAACTTTCCTTGGCTAAGGAGTGCTGTTCAAAGTGCTGGTGCACATTTTTTAGGGTAAAGGAGACTGGTCGCTCTTACACTAGTCAGTTATACTTAGAAGACAAAAAGACTAAGACTAGAGAGGGGAAAGAGAAGAAAAGATGCAATATAGTTGTTAGTTTTCTATCAACAGAAAAAATTTTGCTTTCCTCCCCAGAAGGTTTTCTTCATTTCTTTCCCACTGGGGAAAAAGATTGAATGGAACATTTACATTAGAAACCTAACTCATTTTGGTTTGAATAAAACAAATTTTACTTTCTCAAAATATACACATTTTCTGCCAATGTTTTGCATCATATGAAAACTCAGTTTTGGTAAGAAAAAAGTGATGGGTAAAACTTTTGACCATTTCTGGTGATTTCTTCTGCATGAGAATTGTGGCACTTCCCTGGAAAATGTTAGCTAGTATGATAACTTCAGCACTAGTACATTCACTCAGGTGACAGAGGCATAATTCCCTTTGATCCCAGAGGCTTCCTTCTGGGCTTTGGGCTATTAACTTTGCCTCTGCACTCCTCAAATCCAGCTATAAAACATGTATGATAGCAACTCATGCCTTACAGAAGCACCATAAGCATGAAATCACTCGTTATTGTGAAGCCCTTGCAAACTTCAGAGAACGTATAGAATTATATAATAACTCATGTGAATTAGGCTTTAGAAAGATGATGCAGAGGATGATGGGCTTGACTGAACTATGAAGCACAACTGAGCAAAGTGGTGTTATTTCCTGAAACACCAAAGCTTTAAGAGCACCACAAAACCTCTAATAGATACAGATAGGCAGGACTTCTGTTTCACATCTCAGACAGAAGATGAGAATCACTCTGCCACAAAATGGACTGAAAACATGCAGTTGGTCAAACAGACCAAAAGGAAAGGCAGCCAGTACCATGGAGTCAAGACCTACAGAATAAACACCATCATTCCTAAGGCACTTTAATTTTATCTCCAGTGGAAAAGCTAGGCTCAGCCTTGCTTGGCTAATAGTACATGAAGAGTTTGCTGCCTGATGCAGTATGCCTGTGATTTTGCCTCAATGCTGAGTATTTGTAGCTCCCCTTCTGCAACTCAAAGCACATTTTCTGAATGCAGCCTTAGCTAAAATATTTTCCTGACAAAAAATTGTCTCATTTACTTGTTCATCTTGGACATCCCTTGCCTACTTCAGGGCAGTCTGTTTGCTTCTATCTTAAAGATCTCTCCTTTCACACACTGGAGCCAAGCTGGAGGTGGTGAGGCTGGCAGCATCCTGGTGCAAACACTTGCTAGCAGGAAATGGCTGAGAGCCTAGGGCCCTCTTCCTTCTTTGCAGATTATCAGCAGTACCTGGTATCAAAGCTGTCAGAAATGGGGAAAAAGAGAAAAACTGAGAAAAGTGAACCAGACGATTAAGGATTAAGAATGGCAGATGAAACTAAAAATAATCCCCTCGGCAGTTGTAAAGGAAATTCGTTTGACAGGAGGCTGCTTCTTTTGTCAAGAGTGGTTTGTTATGCAAGAGACGATACCTAACACCGGCTCTTCTTATCTTGGTTGTCAGTTTAACTGACAAAAAGGAGCAGGGGTTAACACCACTGGAGCCACAGCCAGTCTTAATATTTGTTTGTTTTCGTGGATGTGCATGTTTTAAGAAGCAGCCCAGGGATTATAAGTGGCAAGAAACTGTGGTGCAAGCTCAGTTAAGCATTTTCACAAAAATCTTAAGGGTACTCGCTCGTTATTAAAGGCAACAATTAAGACCCTGCCTGCTGCTGGTTTTATTTCCCTGGCTCCTGCTTCAGCCATCCCAAGAAGGGGATCATGGTGACTTGCCTGCACAACAGAAAACTTAATGTTTACACATTCTTCCACACACATAGGACATCCTTGTCCCTACTTCATTTTTCCAATTCTCAAGGTAGATCAACCAAAACATGCAGAGCCTTCTGGATAGAATAAAATGCAAAATTAAAATTAACAAAGTTGTTCCGTTTTTCCCCTGATTCCTTCCTGATGCTGAGTCTTCAATAGCATTTACTCCTTCTTCTATGTACAAAGGTAAGAAGTAGGAAGGAAGAGGCTTTAAAAGACACCACCTTAACATCCCTTCTCTGACAGAGGAGAGGTCACTGTAAAACCAGGAGAAGAGAAAAAATGAGGTCAGCAGCAGCTTCCCTAACTATTACCCCACAGGAGTGCAGGTGAGCCTGTATGTTCTTCATTAATGTGCTTTCTGGCATGCCTGTGAGCTTTTAGAAAGCCTGGTGGTCACAGCTGACAATATCTGCTGGTGAGGAGGTAAGCAAATCACCATCTGTCCAACTTAAAGAAACTTTTGAAAAACTCAAGAGCTGTATTCAATACACACACTCAATATGCACACACACAGCGTGTGGGAGCGAGCACTCAATGATGATGTAGGTGCAAGGGAAAACAACTCTTACTAGTCTTCTCTTCATCAGACTTTCCTGAAACATTCATTTTTAGACCAAGTATGCTGCACTAAACTGTGGTTAGTCCAAAACAGGACACTCGCAGTCTCTCCTCTACTCCTCTTTTTTGAGAAAATGTTCATCAGCACAAAGACAGCAAAGCAGAAGCCCTTTCTCCTTAGTGGGCAACAGAAGTCATCTCTGTCTCAAACACCAAAGCATTTGATAGAAAAATAAGCCAACAGAATATAAGTTGGTGGCAAGCCCCTGTTGAAAAGCAGATAGCAGCTTTACACTTCAGGTTGACAATATGCACTGTGTTGAAATACTGTGGACTTCTTTTGTAAACTAGCTTAGCAATAACTCAATCCATTTCCAAATCAGTGCAGGAAGACCTTCAGTGCCCTACGCCAGACTCACCTGCCATGGACTGCTTGGGCCACAGGATGCCACTGTTGTATTTCTTTTTTAGGTGGTTGAAAGAAACTGTGACAAATTGTTTGCATGAACTGGACGTGTCATTTAATGCCTCTTTTCCCTTCTTAACGCATGCAATCGCCAACATTACAGACCCAGGCAGACCAACCGTAAATAGCTCAGAGATGCAGAGGATCATGTGTTTTGATCAAGAACAAAACGTTTGGATAATTTTTTAAGGCTAGCTCAGTGAACCCAGCACCTCTGTATGTTCATAAATTTTCTACGCACGAGAAATCTTTCCAATGACTGCCAGGAGTGTAGACTCCAAACCTGATAGTCTTGACTGCAAAACAAATATCCCCTATTACTGGATTTTATCTACATCCAGATGAGAAAAGAAAAACACTAGATGGGAGAGTAGATTAAATGAGAGAAGGCAGACTGCTCATAATTCCTACCTCTTGTAAAAGAGGCAGGAGCCTCTTACCATGTTAATGAAACTTCATAAACACTTTACTAATATAAAATGGAATGTAATGTATTCATGCCAGGAGGCAGGGAAGTTGTGTGAGCTCCCAGATAGCTCCTCTCACTGCAGTTTTGTGCAATTTAAAAGTTGGCACCCAGAATCATAAACCCAGGACTACCGAGACCTCTGAGTCGGTCAAGATGAAAGCCCCTCACAAAGGTCCACCAGTATGAATTTTAGAGCAGTCAAGACTGCAAAGATCTGCACAGGGTCTACATGTCATCTGAAAGCAAATTTCACTCCTGAAATACTTTTACATATAAGTTGTACATTATTATAGAAAACTATAGGATTGCAGGTAGTCCCCAAGATCTACCCAAACAAGGGTTCCCCCAAGTCCATCACAAGGCAGATGGAACTTGTAAGAAAGGATTGTTAAGAAATGAAGGAGGAATTTTAATGCTAACAGTTTCTCAGATTTCAAAAGCTGTTTTGGTTTTGCTCATCATTTTATAAGGGGAAAAATGGCTTCAGCCTACTTCAATTCAACTTAAGAACAGGGGAAAAGAAAATTAATTATAAGGTTTCAGATACAGTTTGAGTGGCCAGCCACAGCAGAACTTGAGGAAAGTCAGCCTGAGAGTGACAGCCGTGGTGATGCAAAGCATTACTGAGGCTAGTATTACAGGTCCATACTTCAAGCTCATATAAATATGAAGGGGCCTACAGATTATAATAGTCTTCAGGATTCAAGGCTTCAGTAGAAACATCCTCGCTGCCTTCAGCCTGTTTTGGATGCATCCCAGAAGTCAGCTATTTTCCAGCTAGAGTCTAGATTCAGTGTGACACAATCCCACTTGTCAGAAAACCGTGTTGTAAGATCTTTAAATCTGAAATAGGCACTTACTTAGAAGATGCTAGCAAGGACTCAGCCTTGGAAAAGAAACAACTACCAGCCAAACAATTCACATGTTACCAAAGACAACAATAAAAGAAGCCTAAGGATGGTTTCCATTGCTTTTAGAAATAAGTATTTCAATAATATCAAGGACAATATTACTATTAAATCAGTCATGATTTTTCACATTTCTTTTGCCAAAGCAGTATCTGGTGAGATTTTTTTTTTTTGACTAGGACACATAATCAGTCACTTAAATCCCAAACTCAATTTACCTCCCATTCCAAAGACCAGGGATTTCAAAATCACTTCAAGAAAAGAAAAAAAAATAAATAAAAGGAAGCCTTCAACCCAAATTATTTACTCCTTTTTTATAACAATAAACAACAGGTTTAATGTAAAAGCAACACCAAAATGGTAAAAAAGAAAAGTGTTCTGAAGCTAATTTTAGTCCTGCAGATCTCAGAAGCTAGTGTTTCCATCAGACTGAACAGACTCCAGTGTTGCCTCACCTGCCTGCCTGGCTGGAGGAATATGTCCCTGGAGGTCTATTTATGGCACCTTGTACCCTACACCTAGACTGGGTTTTAGCTTGTTTTTTTTTGTTACCTGGAGCAAGTATCCAGGACTGTGTTGATCAGAATTCATGCAGGCACCCTAAACCTCTTTCAGTGTCAAATCTGTCAAACTAGACTAAACTACTTTTAAATAGAAACACTAAGAATTACAAACAAACAGAACTACAAAGCAAAACACTCCTGCTGTTAAGACTGCCTTTGGTAGCAGGATGACAGCCCCAAACTGAGAAGGCATAGCAACTAACTGATGGGCAGTAGTGTTTCAAACTGCAGCTTCACATTAAGGCTGTGGTTACATTCACCACCTGCTGTAGCTAACAGAGGTAGCTCTCTCCCCTCATTCCTCCCCCAGTTTCTTCTCTGTGGGACAGATGCTTCTGCCAAGTCCTTGCTTCAGTGCACATTTGATTGCAGCACAAAGCCAATTCAACTCACTATAACAGCAGAAAGTAAACTGGTTTTGGCTGGAAAGTAACCTGAATTGTCTTATTATGTGATCAAGCAAGCACTAGAGTAGGTGTAAGACAGAGAGAAGACAAGCTGTACAGCTGAAGTCAGGAACAGCAGTCTAGGTGAGTTGAGAATCGTAAACACCAAAGAAGTTGTTAACAGAGCTCAGCTTTAGCAGAGAGTGAGTCTTAGCATGGTCCAGCAATTTACAAAGCATGTCTTGAGTATTCAGTTCCTTCAGCCATCTCCTCATTTCAGGGAAAGTAGTTCCTCTGATATCTGCATGTTACTTAAAAAGGATTTTGCATTTATTCCTAGCATGGGACTGCACTAACAGTTGCAGATCCTAAACCCAAATTCAAGAGGCACTGATACCCCAAGTGTGCTGCTCTGTAAGCCCTGGGAAGGAAGGGGATTTTTCTGGTCCTAGCTCTTGTGCAGGGTAGTGCCACAGCCTAGGGAAGCTTTCCAAGGCCCAAGATTGGTGAGGCACGGCACCATGTTAACACCACTGTCCTGTTTCTCGGGCATGAACTGATTTTGTGTACAAGAGTGCACAATGAACAAGTTGTTCCCTGGAATGATGATTCCTGGGTCTACCCCAGGCACTTGACAAAAGTAGATACATCCCCAAAAGAAAGCATGCAGAGGGGCCCAGTTCCTCTGTAAGAGAAACATCACAGGCTGGCAGTGAGGAGACAAAGCACCTGGAGATCCACCACTGGGAGGGCTTGCACTGAGCACTGAGACTGCATGCATTCAGATGGTCAGCTATCTAAAACACGGTTTTACACCAGAGAAGGGTTTAGTTGGTTACCTCCCTTTCAAATCTGTTTAGCATAACACGGCTTGTTCCCACCCACTTGCTCCTTGGGGACAAGTTTCTCCCATTTTCTTTCAAGTTCTATCCTCTACAACTCCCACTGCAGGTCTTCCTGCTCTGAGCACTGTGAGTCAACAAAGCTGGCTTTAAAAAACTCAGGCAACCATCGCGGCCTTTGAACTTTAGCTTTATTAAGTTTTATATCCTCTCAGGGCCCATCTTACCAGATTGTTCCTCAGCACCACGGTGCACAGGGATCTCATTTTAATAAACTAAACAAAAGGCCAGGTTGTCCCAGGCTGCCAGACACCAACTCCCGCCACAGCCAGGTGGGACAGGAGGGAGGCTGTACCTCTCCTTCCCTCTGCAGTGCTTATCATAGAATTATAGAATCATGAAATCATAGCCCCCTGCCAAAGCAGGGTCACCTAGGGCATGTCTCTCAGGAATGCATCCAGATGGGTTTTGAAAGTCTCTAGAGAAGGTGACTCCACAACCTCTCCGGGCAGCCTGTTCCAGTGCTCAATGATTATTTCCTTGATAAAAAATGGCGTGTGTTGAGGATTTCAGTTTCTGCTTACTATCCCTTCTGCCAAGGCCCCCTTCCAACCTTGCACCCCACAGGACTGCCCAGCTGATTACAGAATCACAGAATGTTAGGGATTGGAAGGGACCTCAAAAGATCGAGTCCAACCCCCCTGCCAGAGCAGGACCACCTAGAGCAGGTCACCCAGGAACGTGTCCAGGCAGGTTTTAAATCTCTCCAGAGAAGGAGACTCCACAACCCCTCTGGGCAGCCTGTTCCAGAGCTCTGTGACCCTCACAGTTAAAAAGTTTTTCCTTAGGTTTCTGTGGAACCTCTTGTGCTCCAACTTGCACCCATTTCCCCTTTTCCTATCATTGGACATAACAGAGAAGAGCCTAGCTCCATCTTCCTGATACTTACCTGTCCTCTGACCATATATAAAAACTCAGAAAAATCAATTAAAATTCAGCTCTCCCTTTTCCCAGAACAAAACATTCCAGTTTTGCACTGCAGCTCAATCTATCTATGAAAATTTAAGAAATTACTGTCATAGGTGTCTGCCACATTTTCTCTTAAAAATTGTCATGCCCATAGCAAAGATGGCAGAGCAAAATGTACGTTCACATTTCAGCAGTTCAAGTTCTCAGGCCAGCATACCTGCTTAAAGCACTGTTGCAGATGCATTTGCACAAATTTATGGGCACATGTATACATTTCCTTCTTCTGTCTTGGCTGTGCAATGCAAGCATGTAGTGGCAAGGTCAGGCAAGCCACTGGGAATGGCAGCATCTTCAAACACTGCCCCTCAATCCACCAAGCACGTCTGACAGGACTCTTCCAATGGCTGTGTCATAGCTACTGTTTCATGACATCGAGGAAGAGAGCAACAGAGACAGTCAGCCTGGTCTGTATACAACGGACAAAAACTTAATTCCTATGTAGCTTACTCTTGACGTAGGTAAATCACGATGCCATTTTTCATGCCTTCAGTAGGAAGAATGTGATCTTTGTTTTAACAAGGAGGGAATGAGACTCTCCCTACAGAATTAGTAGGTTGTTAGTACTTGAATCTCAGTACTAGATTAGCACAGGCGCTATATAAGCATTTATGCTGAAAATTCTACACGTGTCCTTCTGTGCTGTTGTACCTTGTTGTGTACCTAAGGATAGAGCTGCTGATCTCTCTGCTAGACCTGCCCCATGTCTCATGGAACAGAGAAGCTATTGGCAATGGTCATTCCTGCCTTTGGCTACAAAGAATGCCAAGTTCTGGCTCAGATTAAAGCAGCTCCTGTGGTTTTCTTCCTCTCCTGCCCAAATCTGAGGCAGGAATGGAGGGTGGGAAACAGCCACTTGCAGTTGTGACCTGCAGCTCACCCAGGATGAGCCACATGCCTCAGATCCACTTAAAAGCACAGCCAACTGTATTGTTTGGTTCCTTGTCACTCTCAAAACCCAAAGCTGGTTATTACAAAAAAAAGCCCAGACTTCTGTATTTTGGCCAGGTGCAACCTGTCATAGTTACCCCTCACACAGCCCAGAAGCTGGACAAGCAGAGCAGTAAGGGAGTCAACAGCGGGCAATGCAGGAAACTGATAACACAGGTTATTTTCAGAGATGTGCAGCGGACCTCGGGCAGGCTTTCGAAGGCGTCAGAGAGGCTCCTGATCCACGCAGCCCACAGCCACAGTGGCGGGAAGCTGAGGGAGGGAGGGAGGGAGGGAGGGAGGGAGGGAGGACGGGCCGGCTGCGCCTGCCCTGCCCCCGAG
>WUAM01000335.1:4627704-4650524 GCA_024336885.1 Actenoides hombroni | reverse complement strand
CAGTTAATTAGAAGAACTGAGCTGAAAAGTAAAATTACTGAACAGAATTAGTTCTGTTCTCACTCAAACCAGGACAATATATTATAGGTATATGTGCAAACAAACACACAGAAACAACAAATGTTTATTCCAAATAGATAACATTCTTATATATATTTAATAAAAGAAAGAAAAAGATACACTGAAATACAGTTAGCTCCAATGTTAAGATGCTCAGAACTGTTTATTGAGGAATTACCGTTCCCTTCTTGTTTTTGATAGCACTTATTTACCAGAGATATTAGCCATGCTAATCAACAAATATCAAAACCAAAATTGTAGTATGCATCAAAATTACACCACAGCATAATTACAATAATCCACAACTTGCTTCAGTTGGCATTAACCTAGGAGACTGGAGTCTATAGGAAGTATTAACAATCTGAATCAAACATAATTCTGCTAAAACCCACTTCTATTAGAGCATTTTGATGTAGTTTCTAAGGAATACCTAAGGTTTAAACATACCAATCTTGTTCATATAGAAGCCATTATCTACAGAAAGCAGAAGTATAGTCTGGCTGCATGCAATGTCAATTTAGAATTCATTTGATTCCAGTAGAATCTCTCATTATATGAAGGTAAAGGCAGAGCTACTAGTATCTCCCTGTTAGATCAAAAACTTTCTGCAGAGATGAGTTTAAAGTCTAAGACAAAATACCTAGAAAGTCTTCACATATTTATGTGATTTCTCTCTGTAAATAGGGTAAAAATTCTCAGAGATATGCACTTCAGTCAGTCTGCAAAAAATAATAGGAAAGGAAAATGTGAAGGAATTTCTGTCACTATTGTTTTGTTGGTATATTTATTTTTCCACAATGTAATGCTTTAGAAAAAGCCTGTATTGCCAGAACTATAATAAAGAAACATTTATTTTATTTACTTTCTCTCTATAATTCTGTGTGGCATTTCTGAAGTTACCTTGACAGTATAACTTCTATGATTAAATTCAGAAATTATTCAAAGTACAACACCAAAATGTTATGAAGGTTGTTTTCAAAAGGTGTTATGACATCTCCAAGGTTATACTAATGACTACATCTGAGTTGCAGGAATAACAAAGTAAGTAAAATCCTAAACACTGATCAGAGCTCCAAAGACAACTGTGTGATACAGAATATGAAGACTACTAAATATCAAACTTCTGGAAACAGAAAGTGTAAAAGATGCAGAAGATAAATCTACATGTGTCCTATGATAGGAGAAAGACAGTAAAGATGTTCAAGTCATTAAATTAACCTCATTAAATATGAGGAATACAAAACCAGGGAAGTCTGTCTATAACTTTGAGAGCAGAATGAATGAAGGAATAGAATCTTAAAAGATTGATACAGCATATAACCTACCTAAAAAACAAACAAAACCAAAACAAACAAGCAAACAAAAAAACACACACACAAAAAACCCCACAAAAATCCAAACAAACAAACAACAACAAAAAAAACCCAAAGATAAAACCACACACACATAAAACAAACAAAGAAAAGAAACAAAACAAAACCAAAATAAAAAAAAATAAAAAACACACACACACAATCATAAAATCACAGAATGTTAAGGGTTGAAAGGGACCTTGAAAGATCATCTAGTACAACAGTTCTGCCAGAGCAGGTCACATAGGAACGTGTCCAGGTGAGTTTTAAAGGTCTCCAGAGGAGACTCCACAACCCCTCTGGGCAGCCTGTTCCAGAGCTCTGTGACCCTCACAGTGAAAAAGTTTTTCCTTATGTTTCTTCAGAATCTCTTATGATCCAGCTTACACCCGTTGCCCTTTGTCCTACCACTGGTCATAACAGAGCAGAGCCTGGCTCCAGCCTCCTGACATTCGCCCTTTACGTATTGATAAACATTCATGAGGTCATTGTCCCCAGGAAGGAGAGCAGGTCCCGCCGGCTCGGCGATGCGGCGGGCGGGGCAGCACCTGTGCCGGGGCCCGGCCCACTCTCAGAGGGAGGTGCGGAGCTGGGCGGCCGAGGAGGCCGAGCTTGGCCGCTTCCGGGAGCTGCCGCTGGCCGGCTGGGAGCGCGGGGCTCTCCTCAGGTGAGGGGCAGCAGCGGAGAGGGGCCGCTGGCCTCCTCCCCGGGGGTGCTGAGGGACGGGATGTCCTCGGAGGGGTCGGGGAAGGGTTAGCGCGGGGCCGTTGCTGCCGGGCGAGCAGCCGGGTGGGTAGCGAAGGACGCAGCTCCTTTCCCAGCGGAACGTGGGGAGGTGCCCTGGGGACGCCGGCCACGGGGCAGCGGCCGCAGCTTCGAGGCCTGAAGCCGGCAGGGGCACTCCCGGGCCAAGAGGGTGTCTCTTGCCATCGCGGCACTGAGGCGACGGAGCCGACAGAAGAAACCGCCCGTAGGGAAAGGTGCAGGGCTGCATCTGGAGGAATTGCTTCTGCCCGGAGCAGCGTAGCAGAACTCCCCCTTTCTTTGTTAGCCATAAAAAAAAAAATAAAAAATTAATGTGTTTCTTTAGTGACACCCTAAGGAGACGGAATGGAAGTCATTAAGCAAGTTTTCAGCCCAATCAGTCAGAATTAAGTTGACTGAGGGCATTTCTGCAGTAATGCTGAAGTGCGGGGATGAAGACTAATGAGAATAAAGACTGCTTAGATGCTTAAATTCTGCGGTTCTGTATTTTACAGGTTTGGGCTTAAACGTACTGCACTTGAAATTGTAAAGACAATTGGAGGAAATAACATCCTGTAATATTTAATACCAAAGTATCAAGGATATATCTTCTTGACAGCTTTTTTGGCCCAGCACAGCTTTGATCATACCTGATGTTCATCCCAACCACAGGTGACATTCGGTGATGTATCTGGTTATAGCAAGGGGTGGCCTTCTCTTAGAAACTTACAGGACAAAGGTCAGAGCTTATGCTTTCAGGCTTGCCCTGCCCTAAGTGGCGGTTTTATGCACACTCATGTAGTGCACTGGTGTTTGCTGATCTTAATCCTTTATGTAAGAGACAGCATTAGAGCAGCCAAAGTTCTTGTTCTCATCCTCGCAGCAAACGTAGGAGAGTCAGTGCAGACCTAGTAAACAACCTAAGCAAAGAAAATGTTGAATATAGAACCATTACAATTACTTGATGAATATGAAAATGTAGAGAAAAACTTCCTCCTTTAATGAAGTTGCTTCAGTTGTAGTTCAAAGGGTTTTACTTCCTTTGCTTTTTAAGGAAATCTGTACTAAGTCTTGAATCAGCATGAAATGCATGTAACTGCTGGTCAATGAATAACTTTAAGTACAGCTATAAAATGAACAGGTTTTATTTCTCTGGCTCAGGAAGTTATTTCAGAAAGGAATACATGTAAGAAACAAGATGTCTCATTCTGGAAGACACTACCAAGATAAGCAATACAGGCACCATCAGAACTATGGATCTGATAGATATGAGGAAGACAGAAGAGTGAGAAAATCACACCTATACAATGCAAGGTATGTCTTTATCACCTTAAGGAAACATATCACAGCAGGTCTATAACATCTGTTATCTTTGTCTGCCTTTAAATACTGTCATATTAAAACAGTAAAGAAAGCATTTATACATACTTGAAATCATGAAGCATAAGCATGCCACGTTTAGAATCAGGAGCTATTTTACACGTTGAAATTGAACCTTTTTCTTTCTGTTGAGCTCTAGAGGGGACAGAAAGATAGGCAGCATAACACAGGCAGAGATGTGAATTTCCTGGGGTTATCAGGATCAAGCTGTCTTGAAGGGTCTAGAGAACAAGTCTTATGAGGATTGTCTGAGGGAACTGGAGTTGTTAAGTCTGGAGAAAAGGAGGCTCAGGGGAGACCTTACTGCTTTCTACAGCTACCTGAAAGAAGGTTGTAGCAAGACAGGGGTCAGTCTCATCTTCGAAATAACAAGTTATATGAAAAGAGGCCTCAGGTTGCACCAGGGGAGGTTTAAGTTGGACATTAGGAAAATGTCTTCACTGAAAGGGTTGTTAAGCATTGGAACAAGCTGCCCAGGGAAGTGGGCAGTAAATGATTCTGTGGTTCTATGTTGTGTCACAAGTATGTAAGTATGTCTTAGTACAGCTACTAAGAAGAGGCTGGTCAGTAGGTGACAGCAAGCCATGACTTGCCAAATATGCATTGCTTAAATGAGAATGTTACAGCACAGGGACTTGCTTAGCTCTCAAGTTGCTCTAATTCAGCTGTGAACAGAATCATAGAATCATTTGGGTTGGAAAAGATCTTCAAGTCTAACCATTAACCTAACAATACCAATCCCACCACTAAACCATGTCCCTAAGCATCACATCTACACATCTTTTAAATACCTACAGGAAAGGTGACTCCACCACCTCCTTGGGCAGCCTGTTCCACTGTTTAACAACCCTTTGAGTGAAGAATTTTTTCCTAATGTTCAACCTAAACCTCCCCTGACACAAATTGAGGCTGTTTCCTCTTGTCTTATCACTTGTTACCTAGGAGAAGAGATGGACACCCCACCTCACTACAACCTCCTTTCAGGCAGTTGTAGAGAGCAATAAGGTTTTCCCTCAGCCTTCTCTTCTCCAGTCTGAACAATCCCAGTTCCCTCAGCCACTTCTCATAAGACTTGTTCTCCAGACCTTTCACCAGCTTTCTTTGGCTATGCTTCCAGCACGCCAATGTCTTTATTGTAGTGAGGGGCCCAGAACTGAACACAGTATTTGAGTATGGGGGATGATCACCCTCCTAGTGCTGCTGGCCGCACTATTTCTGATGCAGGCCTTGGCTCCTGGGCACACTTCTGGCTCCTATTCAGCTGGCTGTCAGTCAGCACCCCCAGGTCCCTCTCTGCTGGGCAGCTTTCCAGCTACCCTGCCCCAAGCATGTACCTTTGCAGGGGGCTGTTGTTGAACCTCATACAATTGGCCTCGGCCCATCAATTCAGCCTGTCCATGTCCCTCTGAAGAACCTTCCTAACCCTGAGCATATCTATGCTCCTGCCCAGCTTTGTATCATCCTCAAACTTACTGAGGGTGCCCTTGATCCCCTCATCCAGATCATGGATAAAGATATTGAACAGAACAGGCCCCAGTACTAAGCAGTGGGGGGCACAACTTGTGACTGGCCACCAGCTGCACTTTACTCAGCACCACTCTTTGGGCCTGTTCATATTTATATTAATCTAAAACAAAATTAATTTCAGTAGTTGCAGGTCAGCCTCTATAAGCAGATCAATGAATAGGTTTGAAGTGACAAATAAACTCTTAGGATATTACATTTCTCCTTCCAGCCTAGCCAGCCCACAGCATATCAGATGTGAGCTTAGGCTGTTTTCCTTTATGGTCATGCCAGTGACTGCACTGTAGGAGAGAGAGGTCTTTAGCTCTAAACACCACTGGCAAATTGGCCATGGCAGTAAAGTATTCATCACTCCCATTTAGTCTCTGGGGGCATGACTGTAGGGCAATTTAAGAATAGAGAGAAAGAGGGAGAGGGGATAAATATAATTAAGATTACTGAAAAGCTGAAATACTGAAGTACTCCCTCGTAATATGTATTTAGCAAGAAAACCAGGATGAGAATAAAAGCAGTAGTGAAGAGCACTGTGTGGACTAGAAGAAGTACTTAATGCTAATTATAAAAGGTTTGGATGGTGGTAATCCTATTGTATTATGAAAATATCTAATTAATTTTTTTGGTGTGGTTTTTTAATATATAGCATAATATAAGCAATGTGTGAAAAGTTAGCTATAAATTAAACCACTGCTTCTTAATAAAGCACTTCTCTGAACCTCTTCGCTTTGCTGCTAGTTTTAAATGACTGTACATGTATACTGAAAATTTGTGGATGGACCATAAAGGACAGCAGACCATCCTTGTATCCACCAGGGATTAGAGAAAGAGAAGCAGCAGCTACTCTGCAATAGCCATGGAGATAATTGTTAGAGTCAGGGAGAGAATCTGGGGGGCACTAACACTCCCTACAGCTGATCTATAAACTTTTCCATCAGTTGCTTTGATGGAATTTGGCTTAGCATGACAGCATTTCCCCTGCTTAGCTCTCATGACAAAACCAGCTGCTTTTGTGAGGAAATTTCAGTATTTTGGTGAAGACTTAGGCTGATTGACCAAAAGACCTCCAGATACTGTAATGAAATAGATAGGAAAAGTTTTGTGGAGGCTTTAATTGTGGTACCTAATGCTTTCATCCCTTACAAGCAAGACTTTCTAGACAGAATAATTCTTTTTCCAAATGCATTTCTATTTGAAACTCCTACAGCAAGCTTCATCTCATTGCTGATGAGAAGGAGTTGGATTGCCCAGAATTGGAAAGTCCTGAAGGAAAACAGGAGCAAAGGTGGCCAGAATAGGGCCTTGTGAGGAAAAAAAAAAAAACATCTAAAAGAATTACTTTTTCCTAATTGTACTCTGTTGCTGAACATTAGGAGGTTTTTGTTTGGGATTCTTTTGTTGTTGTTGGTTGGATTTTTTTTTTTCTGGCAACTAGCAGGATACAATAGAGAGAAGCAGCTGCATCAGAAGTACCAAAGGGATTGCTTTCAAGTTAACTGAAAGTCTTACAAATCACAGAGCTTATTTAATTTATGTCACACAGCTGTGCAGGATACTTTCTTTGTTGCACAAGACACAGGACAAAGGTCAGAAAAATCAGAAATGTTTCAGCCAAATAGAGCTCTTGGCAACTACATGTAGAGATCTTAGGTTTTGTTATTGAATTTCTCAATTAAAATGTGACAATTACAAAGAACATGATTTAATGTGGATGAATGAGATAATATTTGTAAATTCAATCTGGAACTGGACTAAGGTAAACCTTAGTGGAATGCAGTGATACTAGGAAAGAAAAGTACAGTTGAAAATACCAATCTGTGGGTAAGAAATTCAAGATAAAAACTGAACAGGAAGATGACTTTTTAAAATAGTAATGCAGAATGAGACCTAAAATACCCTTTAATAACAAAATCATCCAACTGTAAAAAGGCAAGCTCCAATTCTCCTTCAAATGAGAGAGAACATTTAGATTAGACCAGACACAAAACATTTTATAACCAATGTTTAAAACGAGCAAATTGCTCTTTTCCTGTAGAATAATCTAAATCTCACCAACCTTAAAAATCATCACGCTTCAGATGTGGAGCTGCATGTCCTTGCAGCAAAGTGGACAATTCCAGTTTGAAGTATACAAATGAAGAGTCTAATCAGAGACAGAAGAAACTGATTTTTTTGAGGGTTGATTTTAAATTCCTCTTCAAATATCATCAAAGACCTCTTAAAAAAAAGGAGAAACATTTAAATAAGCAATTTCCCCCCCTATTTTAAGATCTTTATCTGTTTCTTTTAATAGCTTTCATTCTTTTAAAAGTCATCTTTCTGAGACATGGTAATTTGAGGTACAAACTTGAGAAAATGTTTAACCACTAAACAGCTGTGCTACTTTACACATTTATTATGTGACAATATTTCTCATTTTTATTCTCTGGGCTGCTATGGACTATCTAAAAATGTTTGGTTTTAATGAAAAAGCTGTTACTCCTTTTTATGGGAACAGGAACTCTCACCCACCACTTCCTCCTTGCTACCTTTTGCAAGGAACCTAAACAATTCAGCCAAGCCTCCTCAGTGAGTACACAGTTTTCCAAAAATTAGAACAATCAAGCACAAATATCCCTGTGACCGTGGGCTTAGGCAAGTATTTGGAATATTTGCTTTCAAAACAGGTAAGTAAAAAAAATCAGATACTTATTAAGTAGGCTGGCTGGTTCCACTCACAGGAGCATTTGCCAATTTCTTGTGTTCTAATGCTCAGGGAAGTGCATGGTTTAATTAACATACATTACTTATTTATTCCATTGTAGATCAACAGAAGACATCCGAGGTGGCCAGCACTCGAGGATTTCTACTTTTTGTTCAGACTCTTACTCTAAAACCTCAGGAACAGCACAGAAATATGTTGGCCCACCACCAGATTGTTACCCTCCCAAGGCAACCTTCTCAGTGATTTGTTCAAAGGCATGCACAACAAGAGGTATGTGAGATTCTTATTGCCTGCCATCCACCCCTCTCCTTCCAGTGACTTGTCTTGGTTTTGGTTTCTGTATTTAGAAGAACAATATAATAAAGCTAGAGAAAAAAGAAAGAAACAAACAAAAAAAACCCCACCCCCAAAACTGAAACCAGAACAACAACAACAAAAACCCTGAACAAATAACACCAGCAAAAACCAAAACCAAACTAAACCAAACAAAAAAACCACCAAAACCAAACAAACAAAAAAACCCCAAAACCAAACAAAACCCAAATAAACAAACAAAACAAAACAAAAACTAAACAAAACACCCAAAAGCCCCAAACAAACAAAACCACAACCAACCCGGGGCAGTTAAAGTTAATGAATGGCATAGCTATGGGTTACTAGCACATTTTAGGCATCTGAAGGCAAGATTTATAGAGATATTTAGATATTTGAAAATACATCTCCAGAATATGGATCCAGAGCATCAGAGTGGGTCATGTGTGTAATTACTCAGGTTGTGCAGCAATAGTCAGCCTTTGGGATTTAGGAATAAAATAGTTAGTTGAGTCTGTAGGCAATTTAAAGATGGCTTTTGAAGCCTTGATGCTAGTTTATTTCAGACACATTCTTCTCAGACTCTTTATCAACTCTGGATTTAATCCAGTCATCACTGATACATCTTTTTAGAGCAACATTGCAGGAGACAAAACTGTTATATGGACATAAATCCCATAAAGAAGCTATTAATAAATAACTTGATTTTTTCATAGCTAATAAGTGACTACAACAGACAGAGAAGTGAGCATTAATGCGGGAGGAAATCAGCCTTACGACTTAACTCATTCTTGTAAACTGGGGAAGAAAAAGGAGTCACTAAAATATCCATTACTCCTTGAACGTTTTCCCTCTTCCAGGACAGTGAGCTATCTCACCTTGTTTGTAGGAAAGGCCCATTGAAGTCTTATGTTAACACTTGCAGCTAGGTGCAAAGTTGTTGGCTGAAGTCTATAAACAGCTTTTCAGTGTCCTTCAGTAAAGAGACAAATGAAGAGTTTTGTTGCTGGAAGTAAATTAAAATACATATTGTTAGATTATTTCTTCGATCCATGAAGGAGAATTAAATAACCCACACAATTTGCTCGTAATATTTCTCTTTATGTGTATACATCAGCAATTTTAAGAGTGAACTTAACTATGTTCTCTTATAAATACTGTTCTGTGTATTTGTATGCAGTTTGGTTTTCATCTGGAGGACATGTAACTCTGACAGTTAGTAGAGGAAGTCTAATGATACAGAGCAATACTGATATTTTATCCCTGATAAAATTGTATCAGCAGTCTCTTCTTCAACAACACTAAATAATATTAACTTGTCTGAGAAAATCTAGAAAACTTCGTGCCTTATTTTATCACAGCTTTAGAAAAATGAAGTGGTAAGTTATTTTTAGTTTCCAGTTTCACTGGTTGTTTAGATTATGCGTAGCTTAATGTGACTTGCTGGAGTTTTTTCCCCCACATTTTTTTTATTATGCTTTCAGTGCATTAACATTTTCAAACTGTCCTAGTTTTGGGTACATCAGTTGATGGTGATGATTTCACTCTCACTTCTCCCCCAGGTATTGCTCAGTATTTTCCAAAAATTTGTCTGAGCTTGCAGTGGGGGAGGGAAAAGACATCATATAGAAAACAAAACCTTTTATTACCAGTTTCATTTAAAAAAAAAATAATATAAATATATACATATTGGAAGTAGATAAGATTATGAGAATGTTACTCCTCTGTTTAATTTTTGAAATACCAAGATTTAGCAGAATTTCCTAGAATTGTTTTGCAGAATTCTGTATTCCCTGCAGTCATAGTAAATGTAAGAAATGAAAAGCTACATGAATTGTTTACTAAGTCAGTACATGTGAGATACAACTTCTTATAGGATGAAAAGTTCTTGTAAATACTTCTTAACTTTCTCTTTCTTTTGCCAATGATCTATCAGCACTCTGGTGAAATTCCCTCTTCCCAATCACCATAATTCTAAAATGAACTAGTACCAAACAAGACTGGGAAATCAAGTGATGTACCACAGGCTTTTTCAAAGAAACACCTGAAATGTGAACCTTTGTTTCTGACTGTGCATCACTCTACTTTCAATATGGGGTTGTTTTTTTTTCCTTTGGCCCATCAAATATACTTACTCTCTTTGTGCATGTTGACCAGTTTAGCAAACTAGAGAGCAATTCTAAACAACCCAAGGTCTGAAAATTATTTGCTCCACCTAGATATTGCCCTCTTCTTCCATGGTTTTCATCATCAATATCCCAAAAAGCTAAAGCTGAGTTTCAAATATAGGCAGTTTTTTTTAGAGGACTCCTTAGCTGCAAACAGCAACAGAAAAGACATAATTCTCCTAACTTTGTTATTCTCACTTTCCCTCCCTAATCCCTGCTCCCCCCTTTTTTCCCTACAACTGCATCAAGAAAATAAACCCAACCTATATATATAATGGAAGAAAATAACTGATAGCTTCTGCCAGTAGGAATATTTGATGCCATTTAACAAACTTTAAAACATTCTGTGCCTTTTTAATCCTTTCATCTTGAAAACAGAGGGAAGAAAGTCTATTAAAACACTATATGAGCAATACCTATACAAAGCCATTGAGGTGGGATCATGTGGCTAGCAGTACAGGATCATAGGAGGCACCTCAGTACATATCTTTTTCAAACAATGTATTAGAGTGCAAATTTAGGAGGATGTCCTGGTTTAGACCCACCTGGGATCTGAGCACCACTTTGCTGCTTGCTCACCGCCACCCCCCACACCCCAGGGGAATGGTGGGATGGGAATGAGAATAGGGAGAAAAAGGAAAAACCCCGTGGGTTGAGATAAAGAGAATTTAACAGCAAAACACAAGAGGAAAAGAGACAACAATAATAAACATAATAGTAGTGAAACACTATATGAAACAAGTGATATAAACCACACAGACTGACCAGAGCTGCTCCAATGGCACTGCACCACATGCCCTGCCTAGCCTGCCCTCTGTCCTTATATAGCAGGCATGACAGCAGTATGGTATCAAAAATCCCACTGGCTTCTTTGATTGTCTGTCCTGGCTGTGGCTCCCTCTCAGCTTCTAGTGAAAATTAACCAGCTTAAAAAATTAACCCATCTTTCTGGTGAAAATGCCTAGCTGAACTCAGGTCAGAAGACAGTCACAGTTTGGACTAGTAAAAGTGTTCCCTGGAATTCTCTCCAAGCTTTGGATTGTTGGAATTTTCTGAATTAGAAAACTGCATACACTTCTGTTGTCTTTAATACCTCTTTACAGCCCTATCAAATTTGTTTAATCCTTTTCTGAATCCCCTTTTCAATGTTTTGCCTCCACATTATCTTATGACAAAGAGTTCCACAATTTCTTTGTGCCACTTGAAGAAGTATGGGTTTGTGTCTTCATGAAATGTATTATTTTATAGTGAAATCTTCCCTTTCGCCCTGTCACTGTGGTCCTATCACTTCTTCATAGACTGCAGAATGGTCAGTTCTGTCCCTGTCAAGAGCAAAGTCTGCTGGCTTGCCAGCCTTACACTTTTTCCAGATCCATTGTACCCTTTTGAGATGGGCTGATCAGAACTGTACTCAGAATTCAAGATAAGTTCCCAAAAGAATCAGGCAACTGCATAAAGGTCCTGATTCTGTAATCCAATCCTAATGTTTTCCAGCTTTTTGTGTGGTATTTGACTCTCAGTGAATATTGAGATGATGTTTTCAGAGAAGGCTATCTGATGTCTTTTCTGAGTGAACCAATTATTGTGATGACTATTAAAACAGATTTCACCATCTCACTTTTCAATTCATTAGTCTGTGCATCTACCACAGTTTTTTGGTGCATACTTCTGAGCTGAATCTCTTTGGAATTTCCACTTACAGCCCTTTGGGCCATGTTGCAGAGCAGTCTCAGGATGCACAAACTGTATTGCCTTCAGATAAAACTAAATGGGAGGGTGAGCTGTAACTACTAGCAGAGATGCTGTCCTTTGGACCAAACAAGAGCTAAAATGAACCGCGTCTCTCTCCCCAGAAAATGTGTATCCTGTAGCTCCTAGGTCTTTATCTCCAACTGTTTAACTCTACAGATCCATTCCCATTGCACTGCTAACATGGTTGTAGCTAGTGACAGGAAGAGAAAAACACATTTCTCTCTTACCTCTGTTTGAAAACTGGTTGTTTCCTCTTCCTCTTTATTTTCTTTTAAGTACTGCTAACCTGTGAGACATTTTTTTATCTCACAGGAGCTTGTGTCATTTAAGACCACTGCCACTTGGATTGCCTTTCAAATGACTTCCCTCTACCAAACTTCTGACTCTTCCCTGCTGTGCTATCTTTATGTCTAGTTTATGGGGTTTTTTTTTAATAGGGATGTCACACTTGTGGATCTGCAGGTTAGAGATTCAAAAGGCAACAGAAACACAGAAGTCTGCCACCTTCTGTTTCTGTAGTAGTGAGGGAGACCTAAGGAGCAGCTTACAGACTGCTATCAAGCTGTCAAGATGCTCTGTATAATTATATAGGAATTGGAAATAAACTTTGTGATGAAGACAAACATTTCATCAACTTAGAAACTACTGCTTGCAATAATGATTTCTTACAACTTACGCACACTAGTGCATGCCATTTAAGGCAGCACATGTTGAAAAGGACAAGAGTTTTTTGGCCTTGGCATACTTAATGCTGAAATTCTTTCAGAAGAAAACATTCAGTTTCCTTTTCACATCACAAGTAAAATTTCCATTGTTCTCTCTTCTGTGTAGAAAAACTGAACTGATAATAATATTTTCCTTTCAAATGACCCCCTTTGGTCCTTTGAAAATATAACCAGATTCAGTACTTTTGCTTACCAGAAGGAACGAGAGAAGTGTCAAGGCTGACTGCCATGCTACTTCCTTCTCTTTAGAGAGAGCAAAATCTTAGTCCAACCCAAGACTGAGTTGCTGATCTTAAATTGGTCATAAACATTTGGTCACTTAGCCTTGAAAACTTTTTATTTTCTTTTTATTGTGTATAATGGTGCGAAAGAAGTGGAAGAACACAATTCCAGGAAAGACTATCCATTAGTTTTGCTGAAGCAGGGAAGGTAAACTAAGTTTCTCCCATCTTTGGGAGACTCAAGAAATGCCTGCACTTTTGCCTTGTATAGAGTTGTACTGTGCTGGTGATTATTTCTGAGCTAGCAACTTTTTTAATAAGTAAGTTCCTCAACCCACTTGGCGTTTAAGGGAGATAGCAATAAAAAGGTTAGAAAACAGTTTGTGGGGGAGCAACTATAATTCAATCCCTGTTCTTTGCTGCCATGAATACAGCTTTGCACCATGAATAGCTGTCCTGGTTTGAGTTAGGAAAGAATTCATTCTGTTCAGCAGTTTTATTTTTCAGCTCGGTCTCTTCTCACTGACTGCACTTTCTGAAGTTAGCGGCAGAATTTCACAGACAGGGTCTGCTTCTAGTGATAATGCTCTCTGTTTAGAGTTAATACAACAGAGTAGGTTATGCAGACCCAGATCACTGCTAAATCTTGTGTACCATGTTGGGAGTGCAGAAAGTGAAAGGCTGCACCTGCAGGGAGGACAGGTGACCATAAACTGACCAATGAGGGATTCCAGCCCATGTACATCACATTCTCAGTATAAAGCTGAGGGATCACGAGCTCAAACTCTCTTCTTCACTGACTGGCATCTGAGGAGAACTCTGCCCATTCTGCCTTTGATCATGATCCATGTGTTCCTGAATCCAGTTCCAGAATCCAATTCTGCTGCTGTGTCCAGTCGGGGACTTTCCCAGTGCCTGCTCTGCAGCATCAGTGGTGATGGTGATGTAATTGCCATCAGGGGGAGTAGAGTTCTGTATATATTCCATTTTATTATTATTTTCATTAAAGCTATTTTAGTTTCCTTTTCCAATCCGTAATTCTCTCTCCCTTATTTCATTTCTCTTCCCCTTAATGAAAGGAGAGGAATTAACAGAGAGCATCTATTATAGGTCCATGGGATGGCCTTGACCCTAAACCTTGACAATAGTATCAGATTTCTGAAGCATATTGTAGATACTTGCAAACAATCATGCCTTTAGCCTACATTCTAACATTCACAATTGTTAAAACCTTCAGATCAATTTCCTCTTTCTTTTGTAACAAGAAGTCTCCAATATCAAGCATAGCCAGGAGGAAGCATCAAACTCAATTTATTTGAAGGAGGAAACAGAAACAGGGAGTAACCATTACTTTCTCCAGGATATATTAATATTAATAAGACAGCATTAATTAAAATGTAAACATCTATAAGCTTGTGGTTTTTTACAAAACACGATCTCATTTTTTCCTGTAGTTATGTGCACTGGAAAACACTCATAGACTTTAAAAAATACTGAGATGAAAAGTCACCCTAAACACAGGGTTCACACTGGTAGATACTTGGTTTAAGTTATGCCATTGTTCATTACCATTATACTGCTGCTTTTATATTACTCTGTTATGTCCTGATACCATTCTTCTGAGAGTCAGCTGTGGGAGGAGGAGGGGAAAAATATTTTGCAGAGCACTTGTATACCTTCCAGTGCTGTAGAGATGTTGGGGGAGAACAGTGATCTGCAGGAGGCATTGGACTGAAGTAACTGAAGACCTTTTGTAGCTTCAGTTAAATATGTTGTGAAGGATCAATAGATATGCATAATGCAGGTAAATTTGTGGATAAGAACAAGCATTTGACAAGTATTTTCAGCAATACATATTAGATCTTTTCAGTAGTGGCCAGCAGGATACTTACATTTCTGTGGAGGAACCCAGTGAGATTAGAAACTGTTCTATCTGCAGTCACCATCTTCACATTTTGCCCCTGTAGTCTGCCTTACTTGGTTCCTTTACATGGTGCTCAAAGCTGTCATACACTGCTCCTGTGGCAGTTAATTTCAATGTATTTCTGCTGTAAGAAGTGAGCACTAAGTCTCATTTGGCTTCCCCCTCCTATCCATTACAAAGTATATTTTAAATACAGTGTGACTAACAGACTGGATTTGCCATCAGTTTTTTTAATCCTGTAATTGTGAAGGCAGAGGATATTAGTAGTGGGGATTGGATGGAACTGTACGGATTAAAATAATCCAAGTTATTAAAAATGCTTAATTGAAATTGCACAGTAACAAGATGCAGTGGCAGAGCTACAGGTAATCTTCCTGTTCTGGAGTTAAAGTATTTCACTTGGAGGTAAGTTCTGTTTGCTGTGAAATACAAATACCCATGAGCAGTTAGCTCTATAAAAACATACAGGGGAGCTATACTAGTTGCAGATGCCAGATGTTACCGTAAGCAAACTGTTGCCCTGACAACATATGGGATTTCACTCTGCCCAAGTCTTTATATCAATTTTTTTTCAAGTTTTAGCATTGTGCTAACACATTATTATTTTTAGAGAGGGGAGAAGTTCAACTGAGAAGGCTCACTGAAGTGGGGAATATACTAGCAAGGCTGACATTAGCTGTTAGCTATGTGTTCAACTCTAGTCTGTGCTTCTGGACTGTGAAATCTTAGTTAAGTCTGCTCTCTACCAGTATAAAACAGGAGTTGCACCATCTTTCTTGTAAGATGACTAGGTTTGTCTTCCCCCCATCCCAAATTCTGGGAACAAATTAAAACTCTTCTCTTTAAAAAGTGGTTCTCAAAACTAATTGAGAACAGCAGACTGTCTACCTATTGAACATAGCTCTATTTCTGGAGCAGGTGATTTTAGCTCACTTAAAGAAGAAAAATCCACCTTGTCAGGAATGTTGCTCATCAAGTGTGACAACCCACTCAGGTTCACAGGTGCCTCCAATCTGTCCTACCTTCAGCCAGACTGTGATTACTTAAAGAGCAGTAACACCCAAATCTTTGTACTTCTTAAAGGCAGCTCAGTTTCCGTTGAAATAGAGGGGGTGGCTGTGGAAAGTTGGCATAAGGAACAAAAGTGTTTCATTGTTTTCTAAACTCTTTTAAAAAAAAAGAGTCCTCCAAGTTTGTTGCAATACTTGTTTACTACTTGAAAGAACTATGAGTATATTTGGAAGAAAAATGGCCATATCCTGAGATGCAGAATGTGAGGTGACTGTGCAGAGACCTCCCAGTGCTACAAATACACGTGCAGCCTTTTACAGCCATTGTATGTAAATCACTATTGCCAAGTGCTACAGTTTAATGCAAGACCTTTTGCTTTCCACCTTCTCCAAAATCGTGGAGGATGACTCATGCCTGCTTAACAGAAGAGAAATCAGGAACACGCTAGAAGTGATGTGTTAAAAGATCTACTGGGAACAAGTAAACCAAAGCTGCTGTTCCCAGGCAGAGGTTAGGCTGTACTGAAACTGTGTCTTGATGGCAATTAAATCTTACTGTCATACAGTGGTGGGAAACGATGGCGAGAGAGGCTGATGCAGTAGTTCTAAGTCCACTCTTTCCTGTGAAAATTGGACAACACTGTTCAGAGGATGAGAGAATAGTAAGCAGAAGGAACAGAACAGGTAGGACAGTAGTTCTTTAAGGAAAGATGATACACAAAAAGAATCCTCAGGACAATACATTTGCACCTGAGCACTCTGTGAACCTAAGGCTCTTCTGAATCATTAAATACACAGCTGGTAATCCTTTGAGATTTCCTCATAGAGCGATTATCTCGACTAAATGATGACAATCTATTCAAGTATAATACTAATGCTTTATTCTAGAGCACGTAAATAATTTAATTTGCTCAGTTTTTAACTATTTTTCTATTGATTTCTACTAAGATTGATATCTCAAATGAGCATAAATGTGTTGGGCATTTATATGCCATTTAAATCCAGTTGGCTCTGAGTATGTAGCTCCCTTGGGTCCTTCGAAAAGCCAAGATTCTGTTGGTGTTACATTGCCTAACTCTTGTGTTTCACGGTTCGACTGTAGTTTCTCTGCCTTTGAACACTACTCCATTAGGGAGATTTTAGCATAACTCAGTGAAAACTAAATCTCACCACTGGCTGAAGAACATAGAAAACTAGAAAAACAATGGCAGGGTGGTGGCTGTGGGGAGGATTAGTTTGTTTGTTTATTTCTTGCATCAGTCAAGTTAGTTGAATTATTGTTACTGGTTTCAGTAAGATCTTGTTTTTTACTGGTATACATAAGAGGAATAATACCATACAATACCAAGATGTTTGAAAATATTAAATCTGGATGCAAAGTATTAAATCTGTTGCAAGCATTGTCTTCATTTCATTTCCCTTGTTCAGTTCTCCTCCACTGGTTTTTTTCCTCCCCAGTTCTGTCACTTTTTTGTCCCCTTCCAAAAGCACAACAAAGCACCTCTTTCCTTTGATGTTTCCTTCTCCTCCCCCTTATCTGTTCCTCCTGACACCAACTCAGTTTAGCAGACAAGTGACCAAAGCTGCAGATTGAGCTGTGCCTTCATTCCAGGGAATGCCAAACCTGCACTGGCAAGGAAAGTTCAGCATTTGAGATCTTTTTCAGGACTGACTACTTCTTTTGTAATCACTACATGTTGTCAAAATACTTGCCTTCTCCTTTGAAACTAACTAACTAAATAACTCTGAAAAACAGAAAAAAAACCCCAACAGCAAAAGACAGCTTTCATTGAGAAAGGCCGTAAGAATGATTTTAATGCATACACAGCAATGTTAACTCAAGAGGAGGGAATGATAACAAAAGAGTCAGGAGAAAGTCCACTTGCAATCAGCAGAGGAAAAAGGGAACTACTGTGGCCAAGACACGGTGGAGGAAGACACTTTGAAGACTTCCTCTGTTAGTCAGGTGAGTTAATCAGAAACAACCAGAACAGACTGTTCTGCAGTTTGATTCTTGTCAACTGCAGAAATGTAGGAACAGAACTGTACAAATTCCCATTTTGCTTTATGTACAGACGTATGTACACATGCTGTGATCCTGACACCTGAACCTTGAGGCCATTCTGCCACAGTGCCTGGATGAAAATGCCTCTTCACCACTTCCAACACCGGGGACTTGAGCACACAACCAAGTTACTGGCTACCACACAGTCAGCTGCAGTATAGTATTATGAGGCGGAGAATGCAGATTTAACAGCTTACCTCACCTGAAAAGGAAAATTTCTGGTCTGTCTCTCATCCTGGCTGTGTTATTTCCCCTGCTAAACTCATGCCAGCATCACTGCTCATCAGATATGCTGTGAGTCACTTCAAGTTGCTAAAGTTGCAGGAAAAAACAGCAGCACACAACAAAAAGAGTTGAATCCTTTCCTGCTACTTTAATTTATTATTTTAGTTTATTAAAATAGCTCTTGGAATTGCCTAATGCTAGACTAGAGTTATTTCTGGGCAGGGGAGAAAAGTGGTGACTGCCCAGCCAAGGGTGGGAGCCAGTAGTCAGCTGGCTGTGGATCTGTATCCTTAACAGCCTGCCTGGCTGGTTTGCTGGGCATTTAAGCCTGGGTGAAAAACTTAACTGCCCTTTTATCCATATTTCTCAAGTCTGTCTGTGCTGTTTTGTCAGAAGACAAAAATATTTTTCAGTTAATACCATGGTGATAGCCCAGCATGTACCTGGTATAGAAAAGAAAGAAGAAGTGATTAAGTAGAAATTGGAAAGCTGCTGTTTGTTATAGCAGGAAGCCTACTCACAGAAAACAAAGACTGGATTCAAACAACGTTAATGAGTATGATACATTGAAGCTCCCGTCCATTGCAGGTTTAGATTTTATGGAATGAATGAAACAAGTCTCTGGAAAGCTCCAGCAACACCCACTGTCTTTTAGACTGCAGCTGTTCTCCTGACCTTCAGTGCTGAAAAGCAGTGGAAGAAAGAAGCATGGGAAAAGAAATGGAAACCCAGGAGCCTGGACCTAAGTTTCATTGCTTGCTGAAGTGTCATTACATGCTCAACACGGAAAGGGTTCACAAAACCGACTGTTCACTGTTCTACTTTTGATACAAATCAGCAGCGTTTTAGATAGATCCCAAGACTTTGAACTTGAGAAATGAAAAAATAACCAAACCAGGGGAGTTCTGAGATTTTCAGACCTTCTGTCATTTTACACTCAAGTCTTGCAATGCAGCTTTCCCATAGGAGCACTTTTTGGCAGTCTAGTTTCTGCAGCTATAAGATGACATAGCTAACTGGCCTGTGAAAGCAGGAATAGCAGCACAGACTTAGAATTGTAGCTTTTAACTCAGCTCTTTCTGCCAGCAGTACACTGTTTGACACAGCTCACTGGTAGTATGCGTGTGTTAGCATTCCTTGACAGAGCTACGATTCAAAAGTTAACTCTCCTTTTATTCTTTATTTCCCAAGTCTGTTTATCCTGTTTATACTAGCGGAGTAGGATTGGGTATTAGCTTGTTACTGTCACAGATCAAGGTTGCATGAGTCTTCTGGGGTGCCCAGCTCAAGATCTGAACATTGTAGGGCTTAATATTTCCATCAAAGCCTTGATGAATGTACAAGGCCTTAGGGATTTCCCCTCTCTGCTATTTTTCACAAACCCTGCTGGCTGTCATTGTAGACCTGTAATTCACAGCTTTGTTCTACATACAGCTTATCATTTTAAGATTTTCTTTAATACAGGAGGCTTTGTTACTGCTCTTCATTTTTGGGGAAAAAAAAGTTCATCTATGTGATGCAAATAACTGGTGGAGTAACTGCTAATGAACCTCTCTCCATTGTTCAGTAACAGCAGGCACGTGTGAAAACTGTACAGGTATCTAAGGAAATTTTTCAAGCATGCCATTAAAGCATCTACTGCTGCAATTAAAAATATAGTAGACCTACATTAATCGTATTTATCATTCCATAAGCAAAGAGATGCATTCTGCCAGCCCTGCTGTGGTATGGGCAATCAGAAGTTAAGGGTTGCATACAGAATTTGTGTAAATACATTGGAAGGTTTGGAAAAGCATCATTGAGGATTTGGGTCAGTTATAAATGTGGGGATGTTAGCAGCAGCTGCTGACTGCTTTGACAACAATAAAGTTACTTTTCTAAAGCTCAACAGTGTGATATACAGGTATCAAGGTTGAGGCTGGGACAGCCTCTAGACAGATAATAGATGTTCCTTGTTAATCCCTCTCCCTTCCCCAAAGAGAAGAGGAGACTTACAGATTGCAAAATAAAACTAAAAGAACTTAAATGGAAATAATAATAATAAAATGGAATATATACAAAACAAATGTCAAACCAAACACACCCCCACAATTTAAAAAATAATTTTTTAAAAATGCAGCCATAGTCCACACCATGTGAATAATTTTAATTTTTTGTTGCTATCTTCCATCTACTAACAAAGTCTCTACTTCTTATTTTATAAGGGGAATTGAAAAATAGTTTTCCAATGCACCTTCTCTACTCCACTCAGGATTTCACTGAGTTAGTTGTATGTGTATTATGGTACCCATTGCAAAGAGGAGAAAGAAGGTAATTATTACTCTTTGAAGGAATAAACACCATTCTTAATTGATCTCAGATTCAACAAAACTGGTGTGGCAAGCTATCCATACTTGAAATATTCTACCTTTCTGTTCAGTGACCTGCAGATGCAATTGAGGGAGTTTTGTTGTATTTTCCCTAGTCTGCAACCACTCTTTCACACCCCTCGCAGATTAAAGGCAACCAGCTTCCTAATTTTACCCATTTGATTCTTTATGTGATTATGTTATTAATCGTATCTGTTAAATACTCAGATATTTTAAGTGTGGATGCTTAGACAATTGGAATTACAGTAGGTGTAGGGAGAAAAGAGGATAGTACAGAGCTGAAAATCAGAAAAGGTAGAAATTTTAAGATGGATCTGCAATGAACACAGCACTAAAGTCAATAATATCATGGAAGTTACTGTTGTCATATTGAGGACAGGTGAAATGTTGTCTGTAATAGTGAACAAGTATGTTTATGCACTAATAGGAATATACATACCCTTAGAAGCTAATTCTGCTAATGAACTTGTCAGTAGTTGACATATCAGGAAACTGTTACATCCACAAAAGATGAGCTGGGTGTAGATCATTGAAAAAATTTGCTGAAATTTACTTCTTTTTTTTTTTTCCCAAAGAAGTTGCTGCAGTGAAATAACTACTTTCATCATTTAAAACAGAAGACATTCCATATTTTTTTCAGCTGAGTGATTGTACTGATGCAAGCTACTAAATTCAAACTGACAGAGAAAAATAAAAGAAACCATATAATGGAATGCCTATTCATTATCTACACTTCAATTTATAAAAATACACTTATCATATTGTCTAGATATATACATCAATTTTGAAACCACAAAACCTAAAAACCAGCTGAATTGATTTTTAAAAGATGAGTCAAAGTTAAAGGATATTCTTGAGCCATGGATTATAGCCCTCAGTCCTGCTTAATTTTAGGTTAAAGTTTGTTGAAATGCAAGTTGTAACAAACCCCATCATCCTTGGTTTGGTTAGGATAGGGTTAATTTCCAGCAGGAGCTAGTGGTAGTGGAACCACAGCCAGGGTAGACAACTGAACCAGCCACTGGGTTATTCGATACCATACTGACATCATGCCCACTAAATAAGGATAAGGGTGGGCTAGGCAAAGGGTGGTCGCTAGTGCAGTCTGTGCAATTGGGGCAGCTTTAGACAGATGTTTTGTTCTATATTATTTACTATGTATATTGTTTCATTACTATTACTGTCATTATTGTCGTTACCCCTCCTTTTGCATTGTTCTATTAAATTATCCTTACCTCAACCCACAGGGTTTTGCCTTTTTTCTCACTATTCTCCTTCCCATCCCACCACGGGGAGTAGTGGTTTAATGGGCAGCCACACAGAGTCAGCACCCAGCTGGGTCTAAACCACAACACCCATTCAGGCACTTTTTTTTTTTTTTCAAAACTTTAAATTTACAGCAGAATAAGCTATGACCATCACACATTTCATAAGGAAACTGCAAATTTCAGATATATTTTTCTCCTTTTCTGACATTTCTAGAATGATCAGTCATACTGACATAGCTCTAGTACTTCTGTTGCAATGTAAAGCAAGGAGCAATCAAGCCACTTCCCTGATTCTTGAATTCCAAACCAATCTGGCAATAGTAAATATTTCTGTCTTCCTGTTGTACTTCGTTGCACTTAACAAGGTCTCTTCATTCGCAAATGGCATACTAACTTGACAATTAGAATAGCTCTTTTTACTAAGGCAGCATTAGTTATGGAATGATAGTAATATAAAAATATTTGAAATGTAGTGGAGACTGTTAGGGTTTTCATTTCACAAACAGATTTTATATCATGCAATAAACAATTAGCTTTAACAATTAGCCTTAATGCTCAAAGGAATATGATGTCCTGAAATTTTTCTGAACTTTTTTTACATTTTACATCTCCCTAACATATGGAGTTAAATGAATCCGTATCTGGAGTCTTTTCTGTTACACTAATGCTGCACAGTGTCGCTTGAAAAGGGTCAAGTAATTTGGCAGAAAATAAACCCCCTTGTGTTCCAGCTGGTCCTCAGATATCAGAAAGGCTGGGGGCAGCTGGGTTTAGATTCTGAGTGATGTCCAGTTTGGCGCTATTAGTCCAGTCGTGTTCAGTCCATCTGAACTAACACGGCTCCGGATTCTCTACAGCACACTGCACTCCCTGCCTAGTCACACTCCACAGTACCAAGCAGCCAGTAAGGAGCTGACAGTGCCCAGTGAGAGAACTTCTGTGACTAGCTGCATGAAAAGTGCAGTTTATTGAGAGCAACAGAAATACAAGTTCTTTTAGGTTGGCAGTGATAAACACAATGTC
>WUAM01000335.1:4612030-4625688 GCA_024336885.1 Actenoides hombroni | reverse complement strand
CAAATCGGGATTGAACGCAGAATGGACAGAGTCCTCCTTGGATGCTCCAAGGAAGGAACAGAGAGAGGATCTGAGACAAGTCAAGCAGAGCTGGCAAAGTTGTCCAAGACGGGCGAAGGGCCACAGACACTTCAGATCCCTAAGCCATATGCCAAATATGACGTATATGGGATGGAACATGTCCTTGGTCAGTTTAGGGTCACTTGTCCTGGCCACCCCTCCCTGCAGGTGCAGCCTTTCACTTTCTGCACCCCCCCAATGTGGTACACAAGATCCAGAACTGGCCTTGGTCTGCACACCAATCCTTGATACTATCTCTAAACATGGGGTATTATCACTGCTAGAAGCAGAGACTGTCTGTGAGAACAGACTGCTAACTTCAGACAGTGCAGTTAGTTAGAAGAGACTGAGATGAAGAGTAAAATCCCTGAACAGAATTAGTTCTGTTCTCAAATCAGGACATGATTTTTTTCCAACATTTTCGATGCATTTCATAGATGGCCAAATTAAGAGTATTCACCTAGTATTTGATGCATGTCTTCTGAATTCCCATGTGTCTTCCACCCAATATCACGTCCCCTTAAGTGTTTAGAATGAGGAATTACACAGACAACAGATGAGAAAATCAAATCTCATCCCAAAACACTGTATCTCCAACACACTTTACTCATTCTTTGAGTGGTGGAAGTTCCCTAAGTACTGAATCCTTGTGTTTTCGTTCTGAGTTGTAGAGAAGAGTAACTGGATTTTTAACATAACCTAACATAAGACTCCTCTCAAATTTTCCATATGGAAATTTTCAAAGTGCAGTAACTAGTATTACTGACATACTGCCAACATTATAATGTATTTCTGTGGATTTAAGGGACAGTAAGTGCAGGAAGAAGGCTATTTATCTCCTTACATACTTCATTATATTCAGCTTGCACAGAACACATTCATGCCTCACAAGTCACAGTCAACTGACCATTCCACTATATGCATACTAGACTGTAACTGGCTTTGATCAGAGGATAGGAAGAATTCAGAATGCAATAAATTTAGGTGTGATATGCACACACTATGTTATATTTTTGTTGTTAATAGAAATCTAATCAAAATTTCCCTTCCTATAAAGTTTCATCCCTAGTTTGTACATGTGGCAAGTAAATGGGACTTGTTAATACACACATACACAAGCACACACCAGTACCGAAAGAAGTTGACAATCAGCTAAGTGAAACTCAGTTGAAATAAGGTGAACCAACCTTATATGAAATAGATTAATAACTACACAGATCAAATTGTAAACATCAAATGTCGGATATTTGCAGAGGAGTACTGATGGAAAACAATTTGTGAACAATTTTTAGCATTCATTTATAAAATATTTTCCAAATTATTATGAACTCTTTTGTTGTTCAATATGACCTCGTTACATGTGAGTAGAAGATTTAACATCTTAGTATTTTATATTTGCAGTGTAAATAATCTGTTGAGTGTGTGTCATCCTGACATCAAATAAACACTGAAGAGCTGAAAGAATAAATTAATACATTAGCAGAAGTAATATTAGTCCATCACCTCATAAGAAAGGTATAGAATGACAGACAGCTGCAGAATAGACAGCTTTGCCCTTTCACATTTTTGATACTGTCACTTTCTATTAGTCCCATAGATGCTGCATACTGAAAAACCTATTTTTCTATCTTTAAGGCTATTGAGAATAAGTTTTTTCTGAGGAAAATAGATCGATGGGTAAGGTTTTTTCTAATTTCTAGTCTTTTCCCTGCTGAGTAGATAATCAGTACAGGATATGGATGGATTAGTGTTGTTTGGATATAATAATGCTGCATAGAGTGGAAACTATTGGAGCACAGGGTGTTTGTTGAATGACATTATTTCACTTTTCATTGTAAATTGAAATCTTAAAAAAAAAACAAAGAACAGTATTTATAAAGTTCTGTCATCAAAGATAAACATTTTCTGTGTACATATGAAGTGCAATTTCATAGGTGAACTAATGTGTGTAAGTTATTCAGAATCCCTATAATCTTCTATATGTGCAAAATATATTTTACAATGTAGTTATTATAAAGGTGACAAGTTCTTTATCATAATAATAAAAGTGAACAAGTGAATAGTAGCAGAAGTTTTTTTACCTCTAGTCATGAGAAATTTTATGCTTTTTGTTGCAGTACTTAAAAGGCCTTAAAGTGGACTTTCTAATGTCACTAGTAAAATTCCATCATCTGAAGGAGAAACCATATCATTCCTGAGGGTATTTGAATATTACAATAACTTATTTTTTATGCTAAAGGAGTTTTGTATCTTCAACATGTCATGCAGGTTGCCTGTATGAATCACAATCTGTAAATTTGTAAGAAATTCTGGGATTTAACTGCTTCTAAATAAGTAACCATCCAGTGGTAGCAAAATATGATGACTCTTGCAGCTGAACAGCTGCAGAAAAGGGAAAAGACACAGGAAGGAAATCAGAGATGTTTTTCCATCCAAAAGATGTTTGTTTTCTTTGACCTTCCTTTTTTTCACTGACATACCTGTAGAATCCATTCTTGTTATTCTTTACATCTCTTGCCAAGTTCAGCTCCAACAGTTCCTTGGTCCTCCTGACCTCATCCCTACACAGTTGGGCTACATCCTTATACTCTTCCCAGGGTACCTGTCCCTGCTTCCACCACCTGTGAAGCTCCTTCTTGCTTTTTAGTTTGACCAGTAGGTCATGGCTCAGCCACACTGGTCTCTTCCCTTCCTTGCTCGATTTCTTACACCTGGGGATCAAGATCTCTTGCAATCTATGAAGAGTGTCCTTAAAAATCTGCCAGCTCTGTTCTGCTCCCTTGTCTCTGAGGACTGTTTCCCAGGTTATCCTATTGACTAACTCCTTGAAGAGCTGGAACTTTGCTTTTCTGAAGTTCAAGGTCCTGACTGTGCTTTTTGACTGATTTCTGACCCTTAGTACCAGGAATTCTACCAGTGCATGGTCACTGCCACCCAGGCATCCTGATGAACAGAAGTTAAGGAATGGAAGTGGAAGTAAAGGAGCTGCTGAAGTACAAAATCCTAGAAGATAAGACTTCTATAGTTTGCTCTGCCTCTTCCAAAAAAAACAACCAACAGAAGTGTTATCTCCAGAGGTCTAAGCACACAAAGGGGAAGTCACCCTTGACTGACCTGATATCCTTCTATGATTAAATGACTGGGCTTGTAGACAGACAGAAAACAGTGGATATTGTTTACCTTTACTTTAGTGAGGCTTTCATCCTATATGATACCCTCAGAGAAGCAGACAGTGATGTTGACTGAATGCTTTCTGAACAGCCAGAGTGTACCCTTAGCAAGTTTCTCAATGACACAAAACTGGCTAATAGATCTGATACATGATGATGTAACAGGTATATACATCAGGGTTGTTTTGCTATCCAGATGGACCTTGACAGACTGGAGAAACAAATGACCTGACAAGAACTTCATATAATTCACCAAGGGGAAGTATAAAGTCCTTCACCTGGGGAGGAAAAGTGCCAGGCAGCAGTATATCCTGGTGCTGACCAACTGGAAAACAACTTGGCAGAAAAGGACCTGGGGATCCTGGAGGATGCTAAGTTGTAAACAAGGCAGCAATGTGACCTTGTGACAAAAAACAGCTATTGATATCCTTGGCTGCATTAGGAAGACTTGCCAGCTGGCCAAGGGAGATGATCCTCCGCTCAGCACTGGTAAGATTATATCCAGAGTAGTGTCCAGTTCTGGGGTTCCCAGCACAATGCAGATATAGAGCTGGTAGGTATAGTGTCACAAAGTACCACTAAAATGATTAAGTGATTGGAGCATCTCTCATATGGGAAAGGCTGGGAGAGGCGGGACTGTATGGCATAGAGAAATGAAGGCTTGTGGACATGGGGGGCTCATCAGTATGTCCAAATACCCAAATGTGCACAAATGGGCACATATTGAAACATAGGAGGATCCAGCTGAACATCAGGAAACATTTTTTTACTGTGAGGATAATTTGAGCATTGGCACAGATTGCCCAGAAATGTTGTGTAGTTCCCATCCAGGGATACTTTCATAACCCATCTGAACTTGGTCCTGGTCCTAGGGAACATAATTAAGCAGAGAGGTTGGACCAGATGAAACCCACAGGTTCCACCTCAAACATTCTGTAAATATCTGATAAGAGTCTTTGTATCTTACATGGCATGGACATGCAGAGAAAGAAGAGTTGTGCAGCTCTGGGGTAGTCACAAGAGACAGAAGAACACTTGATTCCCTAGAGTGCAGAAGCACACAACAAGATGGGGAAAGGTAAAATCACTTTAATCCACCTAATATATCTACCTTGAGTGATAATATCTTCCCAATATGACCTTGTATTTGGCATTGTAGTTTAATAAATAATCCTATGAGTCAGAGGAGAGTAAAAGCAGTCACCGGTAGTCATTGAATGTAAAAGATATGGTTATACAAGCACACTTTGGTAGGAGGTCTGACAGGTTTATGGTGAGTTATCTGCGAAAATGTGTCTTCAGATTACAACATGCAGTGTCTTACAGGACTGCCTTAACTTGTTTATTGTAAAAATTTCCAGGCACATGCGTGTTTAGATCCTACATATCACAACACATACATGTTAGAGTTAGGGTTTGTGTCTCACAGGCAGGTGTGGTGTCACACATACTTTTTACCAGTTCTTTAAAGGTTTGGTTTTTTACTTCCTAATACCTAGATGTTCATTTGCATGATTGAAGTGGTTGATCAACTAAGTTGTTGAGTGGTGAACAGCTGTATTTATTCTCTGTGGTACTTTTTTTTGACCAACTCTCACTTCTGATTCTTCTGACTAAGCAAATGGTTCTTTTGACACTGCTTCTTTTTTGAGTAAATGAGGAGTGCTATTCAGATTTCTTTGCCTTCCCTGCCTTTAAAACATTATCATCTGCAAATTCGATAGAGCCACCACAAAGGGATCAAGGACATCCTGGCAAAGAAGGATATCACCTCAGAAGGAATCCTGAGACATTCCTGATCAGCTCAGAGGAAACCTCCTTGATGGGAAGTAGTTAGCAGGACAAAGAAAACCTGATGAGCTCAGAAGGAAGAAACTAGGATAACAGACTGACCTTCCTACACCCACTTAAGTACCTACACCAAAAAGTTACAAAAAAGTAACTTGCTACCTACTCAAAAGGAGCTTCTCTGCAGAAGCCTCTCTGCAGAGCAGACCAGACCCTCACCAAGGATGCCTGGATGACTCCAGACTCTGATGCATATCTTTGAAGTGACACTTCTGTGATGATCACATCACCTACAAGTCCTTCTCTATTATAAACATCAGGTCCAGTGAAGTGCCTTTCCTAGTTAGCTCACTTACCAGCTCTGTGAGGTAGTTCTCTTCCACACACTCCAGGAACCTCTTGAACTGTTTCCTCTCTGCTGTATTGCATTTTCAGCAGATGTATGTAAGTTGAAGTCCCCCATGAGAACAGGGGCTGACAATTGTGAATTTTTTTTCCAGTTGCTTTTAGAATATTTCATCTACTTCTTCATCCTGATCTATAACAGACTCCTACCATGCTATCAGCCTTGTTGGCCTTCCCTCCCCCTGATTCTTACGCATAAACACTCAACCCTATTGTCAACATCATTAATCTCTAGACAGTCAAGACACTCTCTTAACATACAGAGCTATCCCTCTTCTTCTACTTGCCTGTCCCTTCTGAAGAGTTTATAGACACCCAGTGCAGCACTCCAGTTGTGTGTGTCATCCCAACATGTTTCTGAAATGGCAGCTATGTTGTCATTTTCTTTCTGCACAAATGGCTTCAAGTTCCTCCTGTTGATGCCCACACTGTGTGTATTAGTGTAGATGTATTTTAGATGGGTTACTGATCCTGCCACCTTTTTGAGGGGAAGAAGTCCTAAACCCTACATGACCATTCTCAGGGGTTTCTGTGTCTTCTGACTCACTAACCCTTCTGCCTTAGTGGTTTCATGGATCTCCATCTTCTTCAACTGAGATGGCAGACTAAACGACATCACTAGCAGACCATCCACCATTGGAGTGCTGTCCCCAGGCTTACCTCTGTTGAGCCTGGTTTTGTTCTTTTCCCCAGTCAAATCTTGTTTAAAGTTCTTTCAGTGATCCCCACTAACTCTTGTGCCAGTATTCTTTTCCCCCTTTGCGACAGGTATACCCCATCTTTTGCAAGTAATCCTGGCATCATGTAAACCAATCCATCATCAAGAAAAGCACAAAATTCTGCCAGTAACACCAGGTTTGGAAACAAGTATTGATTTGTTGTCTCTTCCTGTTGCTTACCTCATCTTTCCTTGTAGCCAGAGGGATGTGCTCCTAATCCCATACCCAGTTGCCTCAAGGCCCTGAAGTCTCCCATGGTTGCCCTCTGACTTCTGGCTGCAATTTAAACATTTCCCACCTGAAAAATCAATAATGGATAGTCATCTGACAGCCATACCAGGGTAGACAGTTTTCACTTCTTATCTTTAACTGATTCCCCAGGGAGGCAGCAGACTTATCGAAGAAGTATGTCCAGTCTGCATATTGGCCCTCCTCTCCCCTTCACAAATAAGGTAATCAAGGTGCTGCTAGCACACGCAGTAATTTTTTCATTTAAATGGGGGATTAGATCTGATACATTTGCAAGGTAAACAGGTACATCTTGTATTATTAAAGTGTAATGAACGGTGACAACCAAAAGAAACTTGGGTCAATCAGAAAGACTGTTCTCACTAAGGAAAATATAGAGCAAGCAAGTTATAAGATAGCTACAAGAGGGACTGATAGCCAACTTTCATCTATAAAAAGAAGAAGGAGCCCAGAGTTCCCCCAGAGAACAGTGATGGGTAACCACCAGGCAGTCCTGAGAGACCCTACAAAATCCCTCAGAGACTCTACCCACATGCGTAATGACTATGTAAACATAATAATTAGTTCCAGAAAACAGAATTAATACGTATAATGATTCTAGGAAATTGACTACATATGTATGTGATAGGGTAATATAAACTTTATCTGGTGTGATATACAGTATGCACGTTAGGTAGAGTGATTCCCTGTGCATCCAGTGCTGCAATAAATACCAGCTTCTTAACTCTGTCTCAAATTGATAATTGGTGTTAAGAGGTTACCATTTTTGGCGACCTAGATGGGACATTGTTTTTGAGCTTCGATGGATCCATGGGATCTCAGGATCTCCATCCAGAACCAAGAGTCTCTTGGGGAGGACCTCCAATCCCTGGACCAATGGGCCCTCAGCAAGACCCCTGGTAAAGTAAAGGCATTTCTTTTCTTTAAGGAAATTTGAAACGAGAAACTGGAAAAAGACCCTGCCCATAAGTTGCAATGAAAGTTTTGCTAGGTTGGGCTAGTAGGTCCAAACTGAAGTACATGTGAATTTTGGTTTACTTGTGAATAATGGGTAATGTTACTTCTATGGAAGGGGGGGTATTTTGAAATGTTCCCATCTAGGGTGTCTTTGAAGACATTGGAAACAAATTGGAGGTGATCCTCTGACAAGGAAATAATTATTGAATACTGTAATAACTGGTGGCCACTGTACACTTTGGAAGGTAAGGAGAAATGGCCAAAGAATGGGACTACAAACTATAGTACTATACTGTAAGTTATGTTGTTTTGTAGGTGGAGGGAAAATGGGATGAAGTAACTTATGTGGATTTACTTAATATGTTTTATTAGACAGCATGGAAAGAAATACGGTAAGAATCACAGGAATCCCCTTCCACCTTTTTAGAAAGGCTTAAAACTGGTGCTCAGAAATACACAAAACTCAGTCCAGAAAAACAAGAGGATAAGATACAATTAGCATTGATTTTTACAGGTCAATCATCACTAGACGGGTTGTTTTACCCTTTCTTTTTTCTCTCACATTTATATTTTTTTAAAAATTAAGTAACTCATGTCACCTGTTTGGCTATGTGCACAGTACTGACACCTTTGGCATTCAAAATGCACATCGTTCACAGGCATCCACATCATTCAAAGGCAGGCAAACAGAACTGACAAGGAAAATGGGCTACTATGTCCATAAATGTAAGTGAAGCAGCAGTTCTGAATATTTTAGAACTTCTTGCAGCATGCATGAGTGATAACATAATTTCCCCCCTTCCTACAATAATTATAATCTTCGATGGGTTTTTGCTCTGTTGTGATATGGTTCAAATAGTAAATTGACAACAGAGTGCTTGCTAGCAGCACAGAGGCACTCCAAAACATCATATGTAAGCGACTTTCAATTACCCTTATGCATGCTAGTTCTAAATGATTACTTGACTTCAGGAAATAACGATAGGACACAAAATCTTTTACTTCCAAGTTACTGAATCTAGCACAAGTTTAGAGTGAGTTAAGATCATGTGTCTGTTTATTGACCTGTGCAGAAAAAAAAGATTCTGATATTCTTTTAGTTCTTAGTGGACAGACTTTGAAATATACATGCAGGCATGACTTTGAGTTCTTTGTTCATACGAAGAGACATCTAGATACCCTAAGACAGCGAATAAACCTAAACATTATTTTAAAAAAATGTTTATAAAATGTTGTTTTGAATCAAGATCTCTGACATATCACAGTTGCATCAGCTTTGCTGAACTTCTGTGATATAATAAGAGACACTAATATCTCACTGAAGAATTTTTCAGTGCCTAAGGTACAGTGCTAACAGTTCATTTTTCAGGAGAAAAGTGCACTCTTAGAATGATTAAGCCAATTACATGGCCAGCAGAATTCACATGGAGTGAATTCTCTCCCATGTTAGCAGCTTAATGGAAGTGTATACACTCCTAATTCCTACTTAAAGGTGGAAGGCTTTTCAGAACTCTTTTTATAACTTGAATCCTTTAATGTGTTAATCTGACCAAACATTTTGAATCTCTAAGCCCTACATCCTGCAGCTATTTAATCAACTTTCTCTTTTTTTTTTTTCTGTTCTGTAATTTACCAGCTTCCTTCTTAATTTTGTTGCACTTTCACTTGATATTTTTTGAAACAACTAGAATCCTGTTTATACATAAACAGTGCTCACATTAGTGTCTTTGACCAGTGTAACACCAAGAGATTACATTTATCTGATTAACAACTTCAATCCCCCAATGTTTTATACAGTTATTGTTTATCACTTTAGACTGTTCTCTTCCTATAAAAAGACTCTCTTTAATTTATACTAGAAAACAATTACATTATTCTGGATCAGTAATTTGTGTTATTTATTACATAGTATCTGCCTCTGAACCCACTGAAAATTAGATCGATTATATTGGTACCATCTCACTGATAGAAATGTTACAGAACTCAGGTTCAAGAACAAGATCACATGCAACTCTACTACACATTGATTCCTTCATTACAGTTACCCTTATAGTCTCAGCAGCCAATTTGTCATCAATGTAGTGAGAGCCAGGCTAAGTTGGCATTCTTTACATTTCTGATACGAGTGTCAGTACAAGTGACATACAAATGTCAGTGTAGCAAAGTGCTCTCACTATTACATTTATCAACCAAATTATTATACACATATTCATACAACATTAATACAAATAATCTGTTTTCTACAGGTATTGATTGAAAAATATCATCAAGTTCAAAATATTGAAGTTTTGGTTTATCAGATGCCTTTGCTTTTTAATAATCAAAACCTGCAAAGTTCCCATGATTAAATCATTTGGTGGCAGGCAGGAAAAACCCAATTACCTATACTGTTCTGTTCATCACTTTTAAATATCCACACACTACTTTCCTCTCAGTCTTCTAAAATATCCAGTCTCGTACAACATTTCTTGAAAATAAACATTAATATCCTGGAGTGCCTCCCACCCAGGTCTTTTAATACTCTTGTGTGCAACTTAAAAAGAAATCTAGTTCTGATAGAGGCTGTTAAATATTCTCCAGAGTTAGTACTGAATGAAAGTGTTTCATCATCATCATCCAACCATTCACTTGGCTTTCTGATGGCTTTTGCATTGTTCACAGAGTGGCATTCAATATTTGTCTTTGAGATTACATGAAAGGACGTGTTTTATATGCAAGGAAAGATTCTCTTTCTCCTTAACAGTGTTAAGCCTCACTTACTTAGGGTCTGATCCCATCACTTTCACTCATACTGAAACAGTTGTTGAAGTTGAGTTCCATAAATCTATTCACAAAGTAGTGACTAAAAGAAATAATCATGGCCTTGCTGTACTGAAAGCATTAATAATTGTACCCTGTCATATAGTGATTTTTAAGGGGTTTTATTACAGTTGCAATTATTATTAAACTTCACTAAACTTGCCACGTTCATTGTTTTCTGCTGTAGTGGAACCTTGCACATTTCCAAGATATTCCATTATTCAGTAATACTTGCTTCCAGACTGTTATCTGTGAATTCAACTCTGAAGAGTGTTTTAAGTGTAACTATTATTGCATTCATAAGTTTTTAGTGTCTGTCTTTTATATCTGTGTTATAGTAGGTAAAGTAGTATGTTAAATACAATTTTTTTTGTGAAATAATTGAAAGATATAACACTATCTTTAAGTTGGGTATTCAGTGTAAATTCTCCTGACGAATTTATAATAAAAACGTAAAATACTTAGCTCTTATGCTGTAGTAGTTCCATGTATTTTGAAGAAAAGTTATATACATTCATGCCAGTGCTCCTTGAAAGACAACAAGTAATAGCTGAAAATACTTTTTCTTAAACTAAAGTCTGCAGAGCTCTGCAGAGCCCGGGAGAGCCTGGCAGAGTCTGGAGGAGCCCGGGAGAAGCCGGCAGAGCCCGGGTCAGCCCAGCAGAGCCCAGTAGAGCCCGGCAGAGTGACGGACAGGAGTGGGCAAGAAGGGAGCAGCATGGCACTTGGCACAGGGCAGTTCTCACAGGCAAAGCAAGCATCAGGGTGATGAGGAGCTGTGAACCAGGGATGGAGCCAAGAGCTGAGGTGTGGAAGTGAGAATCATTAGGACAGCTAGCAGTTAGCAACTAGCAGTTCTCTTAGCTGATTATCAGTCAACGAAGCCAACAACAGCCACAACAACAATAGGAAGAAACTTGGAGATGGTATCCATTCAGGCAAGAGCGGTAACATCTGCTAAAAAGGATGCAGCAACCCAGACAACGCTGCCACAAAGGCATGCGGCTGTCCCGGTCTCTGGCTGCAGGGAATGCCACAGCCTATCTGCAGTACTAGATGACTGCATTGACAACAGATGTACAATGTGTCACCAAGTAAACAGTCTGCTCTGAATGGTGGCTGACTTACAAGATGAAGTTGAGAGGTTAAAAATCGTCAGAGACTCTGAGGAGGAGATAGTTTGATGGAGTCATACTCTACCATCCCTGAGGCAGATACACCAGGATACACAAGAAAAAAAGAGTAACAAACAAACAGATGGAGGAAGATGGAAGTAGGTTCCACCTCAGGGCTGTAGACCTTCCCCTTCCCTTCCTACATCCCCCCCCTCAGATACATTTACATAACAGGTATGAGGCTCTGGAGGCAGAGGGGTAAACTAATGGCAACAGAGATGATAATCCACCTGGTTCAGAAGAGAGGCCCAAGGCAAGTTGGCCTACTCATATGACAACATGTTCTGTTAAGAAAAAGAGAAGACTAGTTGTCACTGGTGACTCCCTCCTCACAGGAATGGAGTGCCCTATATGCTGGCTGGACCTGACTCATACAAAAGTATGCTGCCTCCCTTGGGCCCAAGTAAGAGACTTGACAAAGGTCTCAAACCTGGTATGCCCCTCTGATTACTACCCTTTACTGATCTTTCAGGTGGGTAGTGAGGAAGTGGCTACACGAAGTCTGAGGGGAATCAAGAATGACTTTAGGAGACTGGGGAGACTAATAGCAGACTCAGGAGCCCGAGTAATCATTTATTCCATCCTACCAGCTGCAGGAAATGATGAAAGAAGAAACCAGAGAATCTCACAGATTAATACCTAGCTCCAGAGTTGGTGCCACCGACAAAACTTTGGGTTCTTTGACCATGGATTGGTGTACACATCACCAAGCCTGCTGGCAAGAGGGGGCTACACCTACCTCAGCACAGGAAAAGGGTCTTCTCACAGGAGTTAGTTTTTTCCTTGTTAACTGAAATAAGTTTACAGCAACTGTAATATGTGTTTCTTCTTTGCATTTTCTTTTAAAGACAAAGAAAGTAAAAAACAAACACTTAACTGAAGTTTTCTTCTACCTGTGTATTCAGAAAAGATCAGTAATTGCTTTGTACAATAGTGGTACCAATGACACTTGTGGATAATCTTTTTCTCCATTCTTTGGATTCTCTCTGATTGACTGTTTAAATGGCTATAGTAAATGAATCAAAACCAATGGCATAGTATAATAGAAAGCAAGGCTGGCAGGAACATGAACAGGTTCCTAGTTCCATTGTAGCAGTCCCAAGACAGGGTGGATTATCACAGAGTCATAGAACGGTTTTGATTGGAAGGCACCTTAAAGATCATCTCATTCCAACTCCCCTGCCATGGCAGGCACACCTCCTACTAGACCATGTTGCTCAGGGCTCCATCCAACCAGGATTTTAACACATCTAGTGATGGAGCATCCATGATTTCCCTGGGCAACCTATTCCAGTGTCTCACCACTCTCAGAGTGAAGAATTTCCTTCTTATTTCCAATCTGAACCTACCTTCTTCCAGTTTCAAATCATTACCCCTTGTCCTATCACTACAGGCCTGTAAAAAGTCCCTTCCCAGCTTTCTTGTAAATGTCCTGCAGATACTGGTAGTTTGTGATACAGTCTCCACAGAGCCTTCTCTTCTCCACACTGAAGAAGATCAACTCTCTCAGCCTGTTATAATTTTAGCCAAGGCAACAGACATGTGTCTAGCCTGTTCTTGAAAGTCTCCAGCAACAGAAATTCCTTAGCACCTCTCAGCAACCATTACCATCCATTTCAGTACTTTATTAGACTGTTGTTAGAAATTGTTTTCCTAATAGTTAAGGTAAATTTCCATTGCTGCAGCTTAAATCCGTTGCAAATATATTAACACGGCCATCTCACTATGGATCAAAGTTGCAGTCTTAAGCCCTAGCTCTCTGTCTGTTTATACCTTTAAAATAGCTCTCCCAGAACTGAATATTCTCTAGGCTTTGGAACCAATCATCCCCCATGAGTCAGGAAAACAACTAGAGGCCATGATCTGCAGCACTGCATAATTAACTGACCCATCTTCAGTATAAATTATCTCAGATCATTATAAACTTCTTCTGATTTTTCCCAGTTTAATGCTATTTCATGTGTATTTACTCTTGGAAACCACTGTTCAGCCTTATCAGCACTCATAACAATAGCTTTACAGGTAAAAATTGTAACACGTCTGTAACTTTTAAATTAGCAGTAGCTTGCTAACAGCCATAGATATAACAATTTGCATTTTACTGGTGTCAAGGTTTAGGGTGAGGGCAGCCTGCTAGACCTTTAACAGATGCTCTTTGTTAACCCCTCTCCTGCCCCAAAAGGGGAAGAGAAAGGGAATAACGGAGAGAGACACTTATCCATTAGAAAAGGAAGCTAGAAGAGCTTTAATGAAAATGAAAATGAAAATGAAAATGAAAATGAAAATGAAAATGAAAATGAAAATGAAAATAGAATAAAAAAAAATATATATAAACC
>WUAM01000335.1:4542571-4553795 GCA_024336885.1 Actenoides hombroni | reverse complement strand
TCTGTATAAAATAACAGGCCATTTTGATAAATCCATATTTTGAACCTCATTCACAGCTCAGCTTGTATTCCCAGGTACACAGAACTACAACCTTTGACATAAGCCTTAAAGTAAAAAACAAACAAACAAACAAACAAACAAAACAAACCTTAACAATTTTAAGAAGTCTTGCATTTCTTAGAGTTCTTAGAATTGTATCAAGAATTGTATCTTAGAAAGTCTAAGACTTTGCAAGCATGATGTGGATTAATGAGGAGTAAGGAAATGAAAGTCCTCTATAACAAGAGCAACTCTGTGCTTTCAGCAGTAAGCTTTGCCCATAAACTATTCTAATAAAGGTAAAGCATTTGTTCATGTCTATTACTTCACATCTGGGCAGATCTCCATTTCCTGGCCCTGTAGTACCCTATATACAAGTCAGAACCATGCACTCTGCCAAATAAATGTATATATAGGGAATTACTCAAAGATCATGCAAGAGAGGGCATAAGAGGTCATGTATAGCTCATAAGCCTCTTTGATCAAGTTCACACAAACCTACTGAAGACAGTTAAATTTCTTCCTTGGCGTAAATAGTATATGCAGTGATTATAAAACATTCACCAAGACTTATTATGCCTGCCTTGCAACTTGTGCCTGCCTACACACAGTAAATATTGGGCTATTTGATTAACAAATACCTTTTAAAAGGTACATAGGGGTGTTGTTGATGACTTACAAGAAGTTTTAAGACAATTGGGCTGGTTTTGCCTAAAAGAAGCCTACGTTATCTCAACGTTAAATCTAATCTGAAGGTCACATTATTCCCATACTAAACTGTAAAGAGATCTTTTCAAGCTTTTAGATTTGTATAGCATCATTTTGATTTGCAATTAAAATGACACCAGTTTCTGCACAGGCTGATATTTAATGTAAGATTTCTAAGATGGTGAAAACTATTACTCTCATTCAAATCTCTTAGTAGAAAAGCTTTCTTACTCAAATTTGCTTTCATTCCTCCTAAGTCAGGAAAGGGTGGGGAAATAAAGAAAGAGAGTTTACCAAAGGCAATGGAGTCATATCAACTCAAGTGGCAGGGACTAATGAATGATACACTCAGGAAGCAAAAATTTATTATTGTACTGGGGGGAGGGAAAGTGAGGGCATAGTGTATTTATTTTTTAGATCAAGTGAATATGCAGCCTCTTCACATTTTCTTGGAAGAAAAAATATATATACACTTGATAGATAGATATATATACACATGAGATATATATATATACACTTGATTTGATACTCTGTAAATTTTAATTTGTCAGTTTCTTTAAATGATCAAGGTCCTCTTAAAGACAGTCACACATTGAAATGACACAACACTATGGGTCTGCCCAGTGTGCAGAGGAATGTTTGGTGTCTGTATTACCAAATGTTCTCCTTATAAAAAACACGTAACAGCCAACTGCACTTCTGCTATAAAAATAAAAGTATGAATTTCCTCCGAGGATTTTCATTAACAAACAATATTATTGCATTTTATTGTTTCATAGTCATGTAGTAAGCTTTATTAAATCTACCTGTAGTACAGCAATGTTTTTACATCCATTCTGCACCTGGAAAGCCACACTGCAGAAACTTAGACAAGATGTCCAGTAATTTTGCATGCCTAATTTGAAAAATCCAGGATCTCATTTACCACCATCCCAACACATAAGTTTACCCATGTCGTTGCCTTGAAAATCATACTACAAGTAAGAACACACTCAACCTTTCAAACATAAATACATAAAACCATAGTTCCCGGTTCCTTACTGCCACTCTTCTTGGGAGATAGTTTTAAATTCCAAACATTGNNNNAAACAGGCTGAAACCTTTTGCCTGTTCCCTCCAGATCTTATATGCCTTGAAGAGGAGAGAAAGTTCTGTTAGTCGTGGAGGGGCCACTTGTTCTCAGCCTCCTCTGATGGAAAGACAGGCAGGGGACAGGTTGTGTTCACAGCCAGCTTCCTACCTCCTGCTTTCTGCCACTACACAGCTTTTTACATTTTACACATGTGAAAGCGAGGGTATAAAAGCACAACTTCCTGCAATACAACACTGCGTTCTTATTTCCAGGTCCCTCAAAGTCTTGCCACACAGCTAGCAATTTACTAGGACTTCCTCAGGAAATGGAGGAACAACTCAGCAAATTACTTTGGTAGGGCTATCAGGAGGAAGAAATAATTGCTAAATCTCTGTTGTATAACCCATATCCTGGTGTACTCATTAAAAAAAAATAAAAATGAAAAGATTCAGTCCTGCGTTGTGTATTCCAAGCTATGTTTGGGATACACTAGTATTCAGTCCATGAACAAACACCACACACGTCCTCTGATGTTCAGGAGTACTGCTAATACCTGTATGTGTAACAAGCTGCTGTCAGCTACGAGAAAAAAATCTTCTTACTATCAGAATTCTTGAGGACCAACTCTCAAGCAGCCTGAGCAGCTCAAATAAGGATACAATATGAAACCTTTTGGAGATACTGGTGTTCCAGCTCCTGTGAAAGTGACCCAATATCTCAGTGCATTTGGTCTACAAGGCAACATTTTGGTAGCTGGGGTGGACTGTCTGCCTAAGCGTGGCCTCTATGAGGAGAGGCCAGGGCTGTCGTGCTGGACAGAGCTGCTTCTGGTCAAATGCAGTGGATCCACTGCAGGGCACAGCTGAGCCCCTCACCCAAGATGGTGCCGTCTCTAGGAAAATTTATTTAAGAAATGGTAAAAAATGCTGGACAACAGTAGAGAGAGAGGATTGAGAAATACGTGAAACAGCCCTATAGACACCAGTGTCAGTGAAGACAGGGAGGAGGTGCCCCAGGCACTGGAGTAGAGATTCGTCTGCACCATGTGGGAGACACCTCAGGGGAAGTGTTATTCCCCTGCAGCCCATGGACAGCCCATGCTGAAGCAGGTTTATCCTGAAGGAACTGTGGCCTGTGGACAGCCCATGTTAGAATAGTTTGTGATCAACTGTATCTCACGGAGGAGTTCTACCCTTGAGCAGGAAGGAGTGGCAGAGAGGAACAATTATGGAGCTCCCATTCCCCATATATCTCCACCTTTCAGGTAAGGAGGTACAGGAGTCAGGAATGAAGGAAAGCCTCTGAAAAAGTAGGAGAGTGAAGGGAAGCTAGTCTAGGTACTTTTTGTTTTGTTTCTCACCATCTAACTCTATTTTAATTGGCCATAATTTTTCCCAAGTCTAGTCTGTTTCCCCTGTGATATTAATTACTAAGTGAATTTAAATAAGATCTTAGTAAGTCAGTCTTTACTTCAACCTATATTTCATCTTATTTTCTCCCCATCCTGCTAACAAGGAGGAGTGAGAGAGTGGCTCCATGGGGATCTGGCAGTCAGTCAAGGTCGACCCACCATGTGCAGTGTAATTTGCCACCATGAAGAAACAGATTCTGTTTCATTGACAGACAAGGTATAAGGACAAACTTATTTGTTTACTTAAAATTGCAGATGGCTGCATAAACAAACAAACAAAATGGAAAATGTTAAAATTCATATTAAAATGTGTCCTTAGCCACACCATCTTCTAAGCAAGTCTATGAGGCTTTGTAATTTGCCTCTATAGTTCACACCTGCCATGAACTCACAGAACTTTTTCTTCTCTGCTCTCACAGATGGCTTGGTATTTTCTAGCATATGATGTAAACTCTTGCTATTTCCTTGCCTCTTCTGACCGCACGGTGTGGTCTTAAATGACAGTCTGACAGCAGAGTTACTTCTCTTACCTTTTTTCAGGTTTCAGGGTTGATTTAGCCCTCTTCGACCTCAGTCAACAGATTTGTGGCTCTAAGATGTTTCTTCCTGCTAAAGTGTGTGCTCAGCTCTATAGCCATTAACTTCTTGGAAGAAGAATTAAAACTCAGTATTGATAACTTCAGAAAGAACTTTTATACTAGCTTGTATGCAAAGACCCTAAGACACACATGTACGTTTCAGTATCTTGATGATAAAGTCTCAAAAGTTTGAGGTCAAATTACTCATTGCCCTTTTTTTTATTATTTATATTAGCAGTAAATTAATTATGTAATTAGCATCTAGAGAAAATAAATGCGGTCAGAGACACTGTTACATTTTTGGTGTCTTGCTGTAAAGTCCCCGCAGATTAATATTTTGTGGGCTTTTTTTTCCTTCTGCTGCTACTGTATCATTTTAATTCTCATTTATACTGCAAGTACTTTTAGTCTTCATTTTCTTACTGTAACCTGGGGTAATACTGCCTCACAGGAATATTTTGAAGATCAAATTCTTAATTCCTTCCTTTGAAGGAATTAATATACTTAGCATTTGTTGTAACCCTTCTCAGCTTCAAAATCATGGCGTTTCAGTGACGACTGCATCAAAGAGCAAGTTATGTGTCTATCCCAATTGTTACTGTTGTATACAGCAATATAGTGCAGGCCTTTTCAGTAGACCCCTGCATGGTTTTTATGTTAATATGGTTAAGTACAGAAGGATGATGCCTCTTTCAGACAAAGGTCATGTCTACCATCTCTTTAGAAAATGGAAGAAAGAGTTCACATATGATTCCTTAGATTTCTTGGGTCTATTTTTCCTGTGAGCAGTAGGGTTAGTAACAAACCTGAGCTTTGAGCTGAACTTCTTCATGCTCAAATTATAGTCAGCTCTTCACCCTTCACAGATAGTCTAAAGACTCAATCACTGAAAACACTGTTACTCTTTATAAATTTACTTACACCTGAAAAGTAGGGAAGTACTCATCCATTAAATCATCAGAGACTCAATTGACTTCATACAACAGATGCCAATACTGAGCCTTGAGGAATGCCACTTGTAACTGGCCACCAATTGCATTTAACTCCATTCACCACCACTCTCTGGACCCAGTCACCCAGCCAGATTTTAACCGAGCGAAGACTCCACCTGTCTAAGCCACAAGCTGCCAGTTTATCTAGGAGAATGCTGCAGGGGACTGTGTCAAATGCTTTACTAAAGTCCACGAAGACAACATCCACAGTTTTTCCCCCATCTAGTAGGCAGGTCACCTGGTCATAGAATAACAACAGGTTGGTCAAAGAGGACCTACCCTTCCTGAACCCACGTTGGCTGGGCCTGATCTCCTGGTTGTCCTGCACTTGCAGTGTGAGCAAATCCACTACGAAATGCTCCATGATCTTCCCTGGTACAAAGCTCAGGCTGACAGGCCTGTTTCCCAGATCATCCTTCCAGCCCTTCTTGTAGATGGGTGTCACATTGGCTAACTTCCAGTCACCTGGGACCTCCCCTGTTAACCAGGACTGCTGATGTATGATGGAAAGAAGCTTGGCAAGCTCCTCCGCCAGCTCCCTCAGTAATCTCTGGTGGATTTTATCCAGCCCCATAAACTTGTGAGTGTCCACGTGGTGCAGCAGGTCATTAACTGCTTTCTCCTGGATTATGGGGACTTTATTCTGCTCTCTGTCCCTGTCTTCCTACTCAGGAGGCTGAATACCCTGGGGATAACTGGTCTGACTATTAAAGACTGAGGCAAAAGCAGAATTAAGTACCTCAGCCTTTTCTTCATCCCTGGTGGTGATGCACTCTCCACCCCCATCCAATAAGGGATGGAGATTTTCCTTGGCTCTCTTTTTGTTGTCAATGTACTTGCAATAATTTTATTCTCTCTTACAACAGTGGCCAGCTTGCATTCTATCTGGACTTTTGCCTTTCCGATGTTCTCTCTGCATAACCCAACTATATCCCTATACTCCTCTTGAGTACCCTGCACCTTCTTCCAAAGGGGTAAGCTCTCCTTTTTTTCCTTGAGTCCCAGCATAAGCCCCCATTTAGCCAGGCTGATCATCTTTCCTGCCAGTTTGTCTTATGACACACAGGGACAGGCTGCTCCTGCACCTCTTAGACTTCCTTCTTGAGCAATGTCCAGCCTTCCTGGACCCCTTTGCCCTTCAGCACTGTCTCCCAAGGCACTCTCTCAAACAGCAACCTGAACAGGCCAAAGTCAGCCCTTGAGAAGTCCATGGCAGTGGTTCTCCTGACCGCCCTCCTTACTTCACCCAGAGTCTATCATTTCATAGTTGCTAAGCCTAAGACGGTCTCTGACCACCACATCACCCACCAGTCCTTCCCTGTTAGTAAGCAGCAGGTCTAGCAAGCCACCTCCCCTGGTAGGCTCACTTCCCAGCTGAGTCAGGAAGTTCTCTTCCACACACTCCAGGAACCTCCTGGACAGTTTCCTCTCTGCTGTGTTGTATTTTCAGCAGATGTCTGGTAAGTTGAAGTCCACAAAGAGAATAACGGTTGGTGATTTTGAGATTTCTGCCAGCTGCCTGTAGAATGGTTCATCAACCTCTTCATCCTGGTTTGGTTGTCTATATCAGACTCCCAACAGAATATCTGCCTCGTTGGCCTTCCCCCTCACCCTTACCCATAAGTATTCAACAATATCATCAGAGTCATTAAGGTCTATACAGTCAAAACCCTCCCTAACATAAAGTGCCACACCACCATCTCTCCTGCCCTACCTGTGCCTTCTGAGGAGCTTATAGCCATTCATTGCAGTGTTCCAGTCATGCGAGTGTTACTTTTTATTTAATTTGTTATCTATTGTTTGGCACCACTTAAAGTAATGCATTTGCTTGAATGAAGTAGTATGCAGTGCAGTATTAAAAAATCATCTTTCGATGTATTAAACACCTTCCTAAGTTTATGTGTGTGTATTTTCCATTATTTGTGGATTTTACAGGACAGAGGGAAATAGTTGTCACAGCAATTGGTTTACACTTACAAATATATATTTACTTTTATGGGAAATTCAGCTTGACAGGAACATATTTTCTTTAGATTACACAATAAAGAAACCCCACAGCTAATTGCAAGCCATTTTTCTGGTATCCTGGAGATTTATACAAAGTCTAGACATCTAGAGAATGTGTCTAGAAATGTTCCTTCAGAGCACTGGAAAAAAACAAAACCCCCATTTCAATTAAAAAAAATTAAATTTGAAAATGTTGTGTAACCATCACTTTTATAAAATACTCACAAGGCCTAAAGAAAAACAAAAAAAGCAAAATTTTCTTCTCACTCTCTTAAAATTTATTTTCCAGAGAATATTGATCTACCCAAATACTTTGTTAGAGTTTAATGTTTTCTTTTCAGCCCAATAGATTTGAGGTCCTTTTTTTTTCAGAGGACATTTAGATAATACTGAATATACTGAGTTAATCACAGATTTTTGCTCTGGCTCTTCAGTCAATGATTTTCTGGGATATTGGAGCAGATAATTCACAGTCAAAAATGAATGAAACTTCATCAACGTGAAACAGTTTAACTGGCCTGTGACAATTTTAGATGTCTAAAGACTAATTGAAAATAAGTGGACAAGAGATATGTATGTGAAGTCATTTACAGAACTGATTTCAGGTCCCATAATATGCATATTAAGAAGATAATCTTTTCAGGTCCCTTCCAACCCTTAACATTCTGTGATTCTGTTATTCTGTGACATAGACTAGACTAGAAAGCAGAATCTATATAAAAGGAACAAGAAATAAGAAAGCCCAATTGCCATTCTTATAATGTACCCCAAATATATTTTTAATAATTTAAACTTATTATTCTTATTCTCAAACTTCTTTCTGAAAATCAAAGTTTGTCTGAAGATATAGTTTAAGATACTTTTAATTTTCATTGCAATAATTGCTATGGAAGACGTGTTTTGATAGTCTCTGACTTTTCTGCTATTGCACTAGGCTTTTGCCAGGAATGGTGTTTTTCTGCACCCCAAACTTGTACAGAATATATGGAGCTTTCTTAAAAATACCCAGATCATCGGATTCTTTTTTTTTTTTTTTCCTCCAGAATGACATAGCTTCTTGTAGTATCTACTCTACTTTATGGATAGCAGAGTGAAGATATATCTTGTATTGCTACTGTGTAGAATAAAATAATTCCTCTGCTCCAGACCTGAAAGAACTTCTTGTTTCAGTCTTGTTTTCTAAGTCCAGGTTTAGGGGCAATGGCAAGTTGAGATCTTACTATGTAAGGAAAATTGTATTTAGACTAAAACATGTGTTTCTTTTTTTCCAGGAACATGAGAAACATGTTACCTGAATATATACAGGACATCATAAACTTTTAACTCATTAGCAGTCTATCACTATGTGAGTGACAAAACCTGAGAATTATTCTACCATTCTAAAGAAAATTTGGCTCTTAGCAACAATTGTCTCTTCTTGTCCTAAATGACATGTTTTAGGGTTTTATGTATTTTTGTGGATCAAGTATTTTCTCAGAGTTTAAAATTCTTAGTTTATAGCATTGCTTTCAGTTTGATTGCTATAATCCAAGTCATGATCTATCTTCCAGTGGACCACTTCATTACTAATAGTCTGGTTTGTAATCACCTTGAGACTTACCTTACTCCATATACTAAGCTAATAAGCCACAAAGAACACCTGAAACTCTTAGTACATTTTAATTTAGAGAAAGCACTACATGTATATGCATTTGCTCATATTGGAGGACCAGAGGGTAGAGCATGATGACAAAATGGTTAAAGTATAGTAAGAAAAGAAGTTGCTGAGATTCTGTCTCAGAGAGACAGCTAGAGGAGAGATTAGCAGAGAGTCTATAATTGAAATCAGTCCTATTTCTTATCACTGAAATACGGTTAATTTGGTTTATTTCCTAAAGACTCTACAAATAACAACTATTTCCTATCATGACAGTTTCTTCATTATAGGATTCATTTGTTCCCAAATTATGGTTTTGATAAACTACAAGTGCTCTCTAATATTAAAAATGTAATAAAAAATAACAGAAATAGTGCAGATTTGCTCACGCATGTCTTTAGGAACTCCTGAATGCCATTCACCTGAGCTTAAATGTGAATAGCCTCCATAGATAAGAAAGAAATTGTATAGTGTCTTATTGTGCTTCTTTAAGTATATTAACTTGTGTCTCTCTGTAGTCATATTTTCATTGCATATTTTTTTCTGCGTTGGCATAGATGATCTTCACAATTGAAAAACATCTGATCATCAAAAATGAAAAACAATTTTGAAGTATTATTTTGATTTTCTGACAGTTCTTCATTTTTGATAGTCCTTATATATCTTTAGCAATGTCTTCACACTTTCTGTCTATCACATCTCCTAACTGAATATCATCTAACATTCTGCTTGTATTATATTGGGATTTTTACTCTTATTTCTAGCATTTTATTTTTTGGGGCGGTGATTTAAAAAATGTATTTCTATTTCTATATGTAATGACTACATTAATTTAAGGGCTGAATCAGAATGGACATTTAGTCAAAGTCATCTTCTTTCATGAATGTGATGACGCATTTAATAAAAACTTACATTTCCAACCATTCCCTCCCTTCATTCTAATTTTGAAATTTTTTTTTTTACCGTTGTTGTTGTTGTTGTTTGGTTGTGGGGTTTTTAGCTCTTTTGAAGCACAAAGGATATTAGAGTGACCTTCTGTTTATTCATATTGAATTTGATCATTTAATGATCACTGGTTCCTCCTGGGCAGAACCCAAGTTCCAAAATTTCTCTTTCTCTGATACCGCAATGAGGTCCAGTATTACAACAGAAATCCTCAGGAAAGACGACAGAAGAAGAAGCTGTGCTTAGTATCAATGGCAGAACAGCAAATAAAGAAATCTTATGCAACTGAGGTACTAGAAATTTTTGTCAAATATTTCAGTCTTGTCAACTGTTTCATTTTTGTTAACTAGCATGCTAATTGTGCTTTGCTGAAAATATGTCTGAAGCTTCAGTGAGAAGATGAGGGATTCTCCACACTGCTTCTGAAGTGCTTAGATGTGAATTGATGTAACTATTTCACTCACTGTAACTGAATTTTTTCTTCTGAAATAGCAGATGTTAAGCACAGCTTAGATAATAGGCAGGGCTCGGTCTGTGTGATGGAAAGCTAAAGTACCGGCTGGACCCAGGGAAATGGGAGGCAGATGTCTTGTGCCAAGGGAAGTTTAGACTGGATGTTAGGATGAATTTTTTTACCGAAAGGGCTATCAGGCATTGCAAAGGCTTGCCCAGAACAGTGGTGTCGTCCTCACATCTGAAGGTATTTAAGAGTCATGTAGACATAGTGCTGAGGGATATGGTTAATCAAAGACTTGTCAGTATTAGGTTAAAGATTGGACTTGATCTTAAATGTCTTTTCCAGTTTAGGACATTCTGTGTGATTTTACACAGTTGTAGGATCAGCTATGGTGCTTTCTTAGCCACAATCCTGAGGGTAGATGAAAGTATCCAGATTGTTTTCACAGTTCTTCCTGGACTTGAGAAGCTTTACTGCTGATGAAATATTGCATGCAAGTCTGGCATGTCATCTAAATAAAGGTACACAACAGTTCTTCCCTTAATACATTGTACAGCTGACTGTCAAGTCTTCCCATTGTCTGATAGAGCTTTATCCAGTTATCTAACAAATCTGGGTTGCTTGGGGACAAGATAAGTGACTGTTTGGATAGGAGCTGCACTGTAACACCCTAGATTAGTAGTCATCATATTTCTATAAGCTATGTCTTGTCTCTTTCATTTCCAAGGGTGGAGTTCACTTGTAGCTAGAACAAGTTTCTGTATGGAAACAGATTGTGGTGCTCAAATGGCAGCTTCCTGTGGTGTTTCTCTACTTGGTGATGGTTTGTTGGCTAAACCATGTGTATTTACATCTCTGTGAATTCAACTACATGAATAAATTATGTTGCATTTATATTTGCTGAATTTCCAACACATTTATCAATACAGCGTTACTGGAATTTTAACCAATGAGAATGCATGTAGTACTGTTGTTGCTGAAATGTTTACCAGTTGTTTTATGGCAGAGAAAACTATCTTTTGAGGTTTCTGACAAATACCATCACAATCTGTATCAGATTAATTCCTGACACCAAAAGAGCAAATATGGAATGTAGCAACTGTGTTAATTTGATTAATGCATCATAGGAGACTGGCTGAAATTTATAGAAACTGCAAAAGAAATAGCTTTTAACTTGAGTCATTGTTCATTAGGTGTAATTTAATGAAAAAGAATTCTTGAGTGTTGCTGGGAACACAAATAGATGTTCTTTTTAATTATACTTTTACATATTTTGCTGGAAGGTTAGTTTGTAATCCGTTCCTGACACACGTGAAAAATCCCAATTTTTTGCCAATTTTTAACACAATATAATATTTTACTAGGTTATATTTTATGTT